>CM033642.1:230927426-231137821 GCA_019512145.1 Engystomops pustulosus | reverse complement strand
CTCTATGAAAACCTGTCACTAACTGTATTTGTGAAAATGTGATGGCAGGTTCCCTTTAACCCCTTAACGCTCTGCGCCGTAGCTCTACGGCGCAGAGGTGCAGGGAATGTATGAAGAGGGCGCACGGGCTGAGTCCTCTCCATACAAGGGTGGGGGGTTGTTGCATATTGTAACAAACCCCCACCGCTAATAACCGCGTTGGTGCTTTCACCGATCGCGGTTATGAACCCTTCCATTGCCGCCGGCAAAGTCGCCAGCGGCATTTAAAAGACGGTGGCACGTGGGTGCCGCCATCTTTCTTACGATTGTCACTCCCCCGAACGTCATCGGGGGGCGGCGATCAGTTGCCATGGTAGCCTCGGGTCTTCGTTTGACCCAAGGCTGAATGGCTTCTGCAGATTCATTAATGAATGAGCTGCAAAAATGCCATATATTGCAATACAGAAGTATTGCAGTATATGGTAGGAATGATCTGACCATCTAGGGTTAATGTACCCTAAAGCAGTGATGGCTAACCTTTTATAGACTGAGTGCCCAAACTACAACCAAAACCCACTTATTTATAGCAAAGTGCCAACATGGTAATTTAAGCAGTAAACTTATTTCTCCCTTCTCTGTCATAGCTTTCAATCGTATCAGTATCCTGAGAACACCAATACAGTAGAAAGAATGAGGACAAAACAGGAAGAATTGTCAGGGCTGAAGCTGCAATAATCATGCAAATCTGCCCACCCCTTCCAATTCCTCCTGTAGTCTCTGTTTCAACATAGCACTGAACACGGCCTGGGCTGTCTGGGAATCCATGAAGATACCTTGCGTCCTCTTTGGTGATGGCCTGGGTGCCCACAGAGAGGGCTCTGAGTGCCACCTCTGGCACCCGTGCCATAGGTTCGCCACCACTGCCCTAGAGGGTCTAAGAAATAGTGGGAAAAAAAGTTTAAAAAATAAAAAAAATTAATAAAATATTAAAAATCACCCCCCTTTCCCTAGAACTGATATAAAACATAATAAACTGTAAAAATCACAGACACATTAGGTATCGCCGCATCCCAAAATGCCTGATCTATCAAAATATAAAAACGGTTATTATAAACGTGTAGAAATATGTATGTATATTTTTTTTACATTCACACGACCATTATGGGACGTATATATACGGCCGCCGTATATACGTTCCCCATTAGCCGGCAAAGGGCGCACGGGGAAAAGATAGGACATATCCTATCTTTTCACTTAATACGGCGCTGTGCGCCATGCAGCGCTCACCCCCTCCTCCTGTCCCGTACGCCGCGTGAATTCGCCCTAAGGGGAAGGGGGGCCCCATAAAGAAGTTCGTCATGGGGCCCAGCCTCTTCTAGTTACGCCACTGCTGTCAGTCATAAAACAGTAGTAGCCCCAAAGGACCTGCATATGCACCAGAACATTACATTACTCATGTGCCAGAGAAACTAGTCTTTGAAAGGGTCTGCCCTTCCTTACAAAGGAAGGAGATCCTAATCCTGTAGTGAGTGAGTGCCCCTGGTAGCATCTACATTAAGAAAGAAGAGCAGAGGCTATCAACTGATAGAGAATGTGTTCCCAACATGGTCGAAACAATCGATGGGGAATGTATCTCCCCTGTGATGTAGAGCAGGAGAAGCAGACACTAAGAAGCACAGGGTTTGTGAAAACTATTTTCTACTGAAAATAGTAATAATAATAGCAACAATTACAATTAACGTAATTATAGACTTGCTCCTGTTGTGTAAACCTTGATATCTCACTTCTATACAAATGTAAAGGTCATATAAATAGCAACAGAACTCAATACAAATCAATTACGAAAGAGTAAAACTTTTATTTTAAAAATAATAACATCCCAGACACAATAAGTTCCGGAACTTCTCTCGACCTCGAGAAGAAATTCTTTAATACAGATAAGATAGATCTCCAATAAAGATAAGTGTTTAAAAGAAGATAACTAAGAGCCAAGCATCCTGCAAATACATTAAACTAAAGCAGAATTCTGGGCTGCGCTCTGTGATTGAATTATTGAAGAACTGAATCAGCTTCTTCTGTCAATCCTTATCTGCTCAGCAATTTGTCTCTTGTCCACTTTATTTATTTGGTGGAGAGACTGTTCCTCCTATCAGTCTTACCATCATTGCTTGTACATGACACATGGATTCTAAGAGAATTTGTTTATTTATTGCTACAGATTTCCCAGTAAATCATCGATTTTACTGTAAATAATGAGATAGCATCACAGCTCCCTCTATGAAATCTTTGTATGGTTTAAAGGGTACTGTTTTAAAAGGGATGGCATGGCCAAGATGGAAGACTGATTGGTCGATGAGCTGCCTAAAAATAACAGTGGAAAGTTCTAAAAAATTACAATATATTTGGTGAAAGGACTGAAAATGTCTGGACCAACTTGTTATTCCTTGTGGGATTTTATAATGAGTTACAAAGTGACAATTAAAGCAACAAGTTAGTCTCACATGAAAAAAAAACGTAAAAAAGTAAAAATTGTTATGATATGTAGACAACAACAAGGTTATTCACCCATAGTAACAGGTGTGACGTCTCAGCGCTTCATTGAAGGATACATAAAGTTACAAAAATAACATTTAAAAAAAAAACAGAACTGCAAAAATTGACCGGGATATCCAGGTATCAATGACTCTTGGTAATGAAAGGGTGAAGCTATTACTACTGTAAATGTATAATTTACAAAGGAATATTCACAAAATTTTATATAGTCAACTTTATGCCATTCATATAACCTAAAGTTGGCGAACCTATGGCACGGATGCCAGATGTGGCACTCAGAACCTTCACTGTGAGCACTCAGGCAGTCACCCCAGTACAGAGTTCAGCACACAGGACTCAAGGACAACTCCTGCAGTCTGAGGAAGACCATCTTTGGCTGCCTGGGACTGAAGAAGAAGCAACAAGGTGTGCAGAGGGCTGGACTATCATTGGACCTTCTTCGCCAGGACCTACGATTCTTCCTGTTCCGAGGACCCTGGAAGGAAGCTACAATAATAATACAATTTTTTTTTCCTACTTTCTGCTGTGTTGGTGTCCTCAGGAAACCAATAAGATTGAAAGTTGTGAGCAAGTTACTGCTTAAATTGCCATGGTGGCACATTTTTCTATAAACACGTGGGTTTTAGTTTGGACACTTGGTCTCTAGAAGGCTCGTCGTCTCCACTGCTATAACCCATTCCTGGACATTATTGGTTTGGTCACAAACCAGACAATGGTTGTGTAACCATTTCCACCACATTATTGAGTTCCCAGCAGAGGATTATAATTGTCTGGTGCACTAAAGGGAACATGATCACAGTGTGTAAGACAACTATTACTTTTCGATGGCAATTATTATTTTGTGAGTTGCACACTTACCATCTCATGATTTTTTCACTTCAAAATTATTTCCTTTGAAATATCCCTGTACAAATGAGAACATTGTACAGACACAGTGATAGGTCACCAATAACTTCATCACCCCATTCCCTTACAAGGGGCCAGTGGTGTAACTTGAAGCTACCGGGCCCCCAAATATAATGTATTCTTTATAGTCCTAGTCTTCTCATATAGGAAAGGTACACCATATGGGCCCCTTTGACTTGGGCCCGGTTGCGACCACACCTTCTGCACCCCCTTAAGTTACGCCCCTGCAAAGAGCTATTCTTCAATCTATGCAACCTCTCCATCCCTCTCCTACCATCAGCTCTTCACAAGTGCCTTCTACTCCCCTCTCCATCACAGCTCCCCCCCATACTTACTCCAGCATTACCTTCTTTCCTCTTACATACTCCCTCCATCACTGGCTCTTCCTACAATCTCCATAACTCCTTCCTCTTCTCCTTTCCCATACTATCACCATTACTACCTCATCCTAATCTTAAAATATCGAGAAAGTGTTGGAAGGAGGGTCCCTCCCCTCACACCATCTCGATTACAACCTAACATTACAGCTGTCCCCCTGCCGAAATTTTTTATTTTTTTTAAAGTAAGTAAAGATATATTTTCAAGTAGGTTTATTTTTAAATTCTGTCTTCTATGTTGTAGTAGTGGAATAGAAAATTAAGTTTTTTATTTTAAACCTTTGCCTCCAATATTTTATTGCTAGATAAATCAGATTTTTTTTCTCATTTTATTTACTTCTGTTGCACAATTCAATAAATTCACCAATCAATCAAGCATTTGCACAAGGGGTAGCATATTATCACTAGAAAATAGTATAAAGCATACTGCTTTGTAGAATATACGGCTTATTGGTTTCAGAATTGTATGCATTGCAAGTATCAGCTATAAAAATAACATTACAGCCCCCGCAACAGGAAACACACTACTAAGAAGCAAAACTTCATTTATAATCCATAGACTCGAGGGACATCCATAACACAGGTCATAGAAGAGGTTTACTTGTGGTTCCTTTAGATTCTCGTCATTGTCCTATCTTAGTTGAATCCACAAATATCATTTGCAAAGGTAATGTGTGTAGTCAACAAAGTAAATTACTGTAACATCGGCCTAAGTCATTTCCAGGAATTAGCAGCTCTGCTCTTTTCGACTCTTTTAAAGATGCCAAGATCATAAAAATAATATCATGTCCACCCGTGCTGACAGTGTAGCGTCAGGTGAACACTAGAAGTACATTTGTAGATCCAGTGTAGGGGCAGTCAGAAGAGAATGGTATGTGTTGAAGTTATTTTCTTCTCTGTACATCAGCTGCAGGACACAGATGGTGATACTTTTCTGAAGTGTCCGGCAAGGCGAGCAGGATATAATGTAGCATTTGAGGCCCAGGCATCCAAGGATTTTGTTGATATAAGAGTCAGTTATCCCACAGCAGTGGAAGTAATACAGACAACTACAAAGTAAGACATTTCCAGCAGACTTTATATTTTACATAAAATGTGTTCCTTGTAGGACTTGAGTTTCTTTTACAAGAAACATTAATTTTGATAGTTTGATCTAAAGCTGATACAAATAACAGGATGATCTTGTGATGTTTTTATGTAAAGACTCGTGTTATAAACAATGACCTCCCTGCAATTCTACAGATTATATATAGAAATGTAGTTCATTTCCTGATTTTTTTTTTTAATGTAGAATCAACATGTTCTGTAGTTCCGTTTTAGTCCCGATTTTAGTCCCAATCCCCAATAGTCCCAATAGGGTTAACTATTTCATTTTGTACATACAGATCAGTTTCATAGCCTCATAATAAACCTCACAGTTGGGGGTTTATAAGACACAACAAAATAACTGGGACATAATCAAAGATCTTTAAAGGATTGAGTCCACAAGATTTATCATAAGTCTCCGAGAGCAAAAGTGTTCGAGTTGCTCATCGCAGGCAATCAGAGCTCTGCTTTAATTTTATAAACTGTTGTGAAAACAAGGAAGCTTTGGCCTAATTGTTTGCCATGTGCAACTAGAACAGTTTTGCTCTCAGACACTTTTGATAAATCTCCCCACAGCCGTGTGTTAAACTAAGAGGCCAAGTAAATTAAAGCACTAATGCAGCTTTGTTTTTCAAGGGCCTGCAGTTTCAGGACCTTCAAAGGTCCTGAAATTGTTTTTGGAAACTTATTTGTTGAGAGCCCTCTTAGCAATATCAAAAAAGATGGGTAGTCTGTTTGGCCTTGGGCCCTGGACTACCTCCCAAACCACCCACTGCCCTGTAAAGATTTCAATTAAGAGGTGCCCATATGCATTTGACTAACTTTAATAAAAAATGGATGAATAAACAGAACTTTTTTTCCACATTTCAATTATGGACAAAATATTTTTTCTTTATGAAGGATCTTTGCTTGATCGAAAATCTCATCGGCTTCAGCTTCTTACACTTGTGACCTACATCAAATAGTCAAAAGCTTCTCACTCAGCTAAAGCAATCGCCTACGAGATGAAAAAAACCTTTCTAGAGTTGTGAATCTGTTCGTTATGAAATAGATATACTGGTTTTGTTTTATTCCTGCATCATGTTATTTCCCAGTGGAGTCTCCACACGCCTACATGGCGGCCTTAATTAGCGAAGTCTCTGTAAGAAGAACTCTTACTTCCTGACCCTATTCAAAAGCCTCTCACTCAGCTAAACCAGTTGCCTGAACTTTACTGATGAGATGAAAAAACATTGAAAACGTGCTGTCAACAGTTGGGAGTCTGTTCCTTCTGGAATAGATATACTGGTTTTGTTTTAATCCTGCATCATGTCATTCGACTTCGTGAAAGGCACGCTTGATGTTAAGGAGATGCCTTACAAGCTAGCTAAGAGGCAATGATTCCTTATCTCATCCAGGAAAACATATCTGCATATTTCCCAATGGAGAATGAATGGCTTAAGTCTCCACACACCTACAAGGCAGCCTTCATTAGCGAAGTCACTGTAAGGAGAACTCTTACTTCCTCACCCTAGTCAAAAGTTTTCCACTCCAAACCAGTTCCCAAACCAGTTCCCTCTTCTGTACTGATGATATGCAAAGACATCAAAACAGTGCTGTCTAAAGTTGGGAATCTGTTCTTTTTTAAATATATATATTGGTTTGGTTTTAATTCCACATCCTGTAGGATTCTGTTTCATGCCTGGAAAATGTACTTGCATATTTCCTTACATCAAATAGTTGAATAATATTGATTAACATTAAATTATAACATTTGCTACCCCTTTAAATGTACCAATTCCATAAAATATGAGGCAATTATTATTCCTTTGGTACCTTACACAAAATAACAGAGTAATTATAAATCTCTATTCTAATCTCTAAATTAAACTGTAATAATTACATGCAATATAATTAGAAAGTTTCTTTTGTTGTCACTGCTTCCAAGTTTTTTTCTTAGATCTGAAGTTATTTTCCGGATTATTTAACAGCAGGCACGATATCTTTCTCAAGAACAGAAATATAGTGTTTTCCCTCCATTTGTAGACTTTGCCTTTTAATCCTTATCTTTTCATATGTTTATATAATTGTAGCATTTGTAGTTTTCAGCCGTGGTGAGTGATTTCACAGAGTGTAATTCTATAAAGGAAAGCTGTGAAAGAAACAGAGGCTAAGAGTTATGGATTATATTTCATAATAAAGCACTCTGAAGGATATCCGCTCAAACATACATTTGGCTCCACGGTACTGGTATTAAGTGAACTAGAAAACCAGACTCAGCACACAGCAGTCTATTAATAGAGAACCATCAGGGTACTGCGTCTTCCTACATTGCAGACTTCAAGTATTAACTTAATTATTCAATCCACAAATTATTTATATGGATCTGTATTGCTACAATTGAACTGCTTAGTATTATTATTATTATCTTCTACCAGGCAACGTTTGTTCTTTTGGCTCCACTGGAAGATCAATGGCAGATTACATTAAACGCATTCAAGGTGATGCCTGTGGCTCAATGCCCTGCTCAGAAAGCAGCCAACATATAGGATATATGTTTACCAAATAGACCTCAATTCCACTTTCCAATCTTACTGTTATACGTGTATTATGTACATTTCTGATATACCACAAAAAGAGACTTAAAGTACATGCAAAAAGTAAAATAATGTATTATGTAACATATAATATATAATATTTGAAGGGTGTTCTAGACTAGTGAATCATTTTAGGTAGCTTTGCTTTCCATAGTGATTATAGTATCTAATGACAACAGGAAGTGCAGCAAAGTTTGTCAATTTAATAGTAGCCATGGAAAACACTTATTCTTCTTCTAAAACACAAGGTAAGCCAATGGAGGATATGGGGATTGGTGCAGATTTGTTTTGGCTATAACATACATGCATTGCAAAGGACACAATCCACCAAAAAACGTGCAGAAAAAAGACCACTAATGCGTGTAAATGTGCCTGCAAATATATTGTGGATAGGATTTGTTGGTAAGATTTTATTTACTTTGCTACTGCTTTAATAGGCTGTATATTTACCATCTGCAGATGTACAGTGCCAGAAATCTGCAGGGTATTTGATATGTGTGAATGTAAGGTATGGCTTCTAGTTTATTTACTCAAACCTTAAAGGTGTTGTCCCCTACGTAAGGAGAAAACCGATTTACAAATGGCACCAAGTTACAGACAGACCTCTGTGTCCTTTGGCGAAGCTCTCTAGAGTCCGGTTATTTACTATACTTTAGTCCTAAGCTGCAATGATCAAAATGTAAGAGTTATAAAAGGCATCTGCAATGAAGTTTTATTGTTAATTCTCACAAGAACATATCATTAGGAAAATCCAGAAATCACAGATACAAAACAACTTTGTATTTTGAAAATTTACCAGTACCAACTTACATACAAATTCAACTTAAAGAAAACCTGTCACCGGAATTTTACTCCTCACACCAGCAATACCTGCTGGTAAAGGGTTAAAAGTTTTCTTCATATCACCTACAATTATCTGCCACTGAGGAACTGTACCATAATTACAGTCTTTTTTTCTGATATGCAAATGTGTAGACATGAGCCAACTTCTGAAGAGAAGAGTCAGGTTTTCTCCCAGGCTGCCAGTAAAGCACGCCTCCTTTTTTTGACTGACAGCTTGGTGTCTCTTCAAATCTTGACCTGAACAGACAGAAAGTCCTTTCTCTGTCCACACCAGAATGCAGTCCCCCTCACTGCATGTGACTGCATGTGTATGATGGTCATCGTCTCACGTACCCAAGCTCCATTCATGTACATTAGGCTACAATCCATGGTAACATCTACTAAGTAGACCACGAATGGCTCCGGCATGGTTAAATCTTCTATGATATGACTTGGATCAGATATCCAAGAAACAGTGTGTCTACATTTTGTATTTATATTTTTAGTTCTATTAATCATTGTCAGCCTCCATTTTTCGCTGGCAATTTTGCTACCAAAAATGTGTTTGTGGGAATCTACTAAAAAGCAAAAGGCATTGATCGGCTGTGTGGTTTTGTAATCAATCCCATGTGCAAGTTAGTGTTCACTGTATTGGATTACATAGTTCCTCCTTCCATTAGTAATCCGTTTAATTGGATAAGCATCAAGCATCACTGTTTAAGTAGATTTATTTTGGAACAATGTAAGGTCTGCACAGGGAGCAGAAGTGGTTGGATTGTAAGCCAGTCTTAAATAAAGAAATCCTATGTTTAGCACAAATGATTGCTCATAAGTATTATACTCACTTCATCACTAGCTCAACCTCCGGAAACTTGTTAGATCTCATTGACACAGTAATATTTCATACAGTAGAGTTAATTTATAATTTTAATGTAATCCATTAAACAAATGGAAATAATTACAAGCAGACATGTTTCCATTAATCATTGCAATGCAGCCTTTCACTGAAATTACCCTTAAAAATCCATTACATTGTCCTTCACACTATAAACTCTACAAGAACCCCATATATATATATACATATATATATATATATTATTATTATATATATACATATATATATATAATATAATATATATATATATATATATATTATAATAGGATAGTATTAGTCTGGTCCATAGGATGTACATAGTGACTGCCTTAGACTGAACCACTGAACCCACTGTGATGTTCAGTCTCTAATTAGTAAGTGAAATTTCACCAAGCTTCACCCAAAAACAGCAAAAAAACATAAAATATAATACGCAGCACAAAGTAACCTGCATATCCATAATGCTTCAGGCCTTTCTGGTCACTTTAATATGAGATGAAATGTACAAGGATGACCACTAAAAGAAAACTACTATTGGGGCTTGTAGGTCAGTTATTACGTGGTGTTTTAGCCTGTTTTCTCCTTAATTATCCGCGTGCCATCTGTTTTTGCGGTTTCAACAAAAAATAGACTGGCTTAATGATGTCATTGGCTCTGCCTCTATTTAACTTGGTCATGGTCCATTTTCTGGACATGTGTCTTGTATCTAAGCAACAAGAGGCAAAATATCTGCAATAACGGGGAAACCTGAAAGCAATCCATAAAAACATTAGACCCATAGTCCCTGACTTGAGAACGTCCGACTTGCAGATGACCCCTGGTTACAAAGTGACCTCTCTGCCCAGTGTGCTGGTAATTTACTGAACTTTAGCCCTGAGCTGCAATAGTCAAAATAAGAGTTATGAGGAGTGTCTGCAACTAAGCGTTATTGTTAATCCTTGTTCCGGTGAAAGTCTAAAATTATGAAATCCTATAGTCACCGGGAAGCAAAATACTTTCAAGAAAATACATACCATGATCCAGCATTAGTATAGAAACCTGGGCCCTGCTTTATTCGTTAAGGTACATGTTCGGCAAATAAATCCATAGATTTGGTCTACGCGTTTCAGAGTAATTAATTAGGTAAGGCGTGCGTCCCATAACACGTGGAAAGATAGGGGGCATTCCCGCCGACAGTGAACAATGGCACGGGGTAGAGTTGCATCTGGTGCGTGCGCAAAACAACCTGGGGAAGTAAGTTTTTGGAACAATGTAAGGTCTGCACAGGGAGCAGAAGGGGTTGGATGAAGCCAGCTTAAATAAAGAAATCCTATGTTTAGCACAAATGATTGCTCATAAGTATATACTCACCTTCATCACTAGCTCAACCATCCGGAAACTTGTTAGATCTCATTGACACAGTAATATTTCATACAGTAGAGTTAATTTATAATTTTAATGTAATCATTAAACAAATGGAATAATTACAAGCAGACATGTTTCTATTAATCATTGCATGCAAGCCTTTCAATGAAATTACCTTAAAATCCATTACATTGTCCTTCACTATTAACCTACAAGAACCCCATATATATATATACATATATATATATATATATATATATATATATATACATATATTATATATATTATATATATATTATATATAGATTATTTATAGGTAGTATGTCTGGAGTCACATAGGACGTACATGTGACTGCCTTAGACTGAACCCACTGTGATGTTCAGTCTCTAAATAGTGAGTGAAATTTCACCAAGCTTCACCCAAAAATAGCAAAAAGACATAAAATATAATAACGCAGCACCAAGTAACCTGCATATCCAAAATGCCTCAGGCCTTTCTGGTGGCTTCCGACTTTAATATGAGATGAAATGTACAAGGATACTCTAAAAAAAAACTGCTACTGGGGCTTTAGGTCAGTTATTACATGGTGTTTTTAGCCTGTTTTCTCCTTAATTATCCACATGTCATCTGTTTTTGCGGTTTCACAAAAACAATAGACTGGCTTAAATGATGTCATTGGCTTCTTGCCTCTATTTAAACTTGGTCATGTGATCATTTTCTGGACATGTGTCTTGTATCTAAGCAACAGAAGGCAAAAATAGTCTGCAATAACGGGGAAACCTGAAAGCAATCCATAAAAACATTAGACCCATAGTCCCTGACTTGAGAACGTCCGACTTGCAGATGACCCCTGGTTACAAAGTGACCTCTCTCTGCCGCTGTGCTGGTAATTTACTGAACTTTAGCCCTGAGCTGCAATGGTCAAAATAAGAGTTATGAGAAGTGTCTGCAAGTAAGCGTTATTGTTAATCCTTGTTCTCGTGAAAGTCTAAAATTATGAAATCCTATAGTCACCGGGAAGCAAAATACAAGAAAATACATACCATGATCCAGCATATATAGACACATTCTTTAAGACCTCCTCTATGAGACGGTATGCTACTCCTTAGTTGGATTTACGCGGTTTAATTAAACTGAGTGGACTGAGTTTAGGACTAAAGACACACCAACCACGTTCTATATAAACCAAATTCACAGCATCTAGTGCAGTGCATGTCAGAGCACATGAGAATCATGAAGTCTAAGGAACTGCCCATGGAGCTAGGCACGGCACAGATCTGGCCAAGGTTACAAAAGAATTTCTGCAGCACTCAAGGTTCCTAAGAGCACAATGGCCTCCATAATCCTTAAAATGAAGAAGTTTGGGATGACAACCAATCTTCCTCAACCTGGCACTCCAGCCAAACTAAGCAATCATCGGAGAAGAGTCTTGGTGAGAGAGTTAAAGAAGAACCCCCAAGATCACTGTGGTTAAGCTCTAGAGATGCAATAGGGAGATGGGAGAAAGTTCCACAAAGTCAACTATCTCTGCAGCCCTCAACTAGTCGGAGGTTTATGGCAGAGTGTGCCAGCAGAAGCCTCTCCTCAGTGCCAGACATATGCAACTATAACTGGCTAAAAACATAGAAAAGGAAAGAGCGGAAATGGGCGGAGTTGATTATTAATTATTTAAAAGAAAAGGGCTACAAGATAAGAAAAGCTAACAATGGACAAATTTACTTTTTTATTTATGTAAGAGAGAGTATTCCATTTTCTATTCTATAGGGTCATGGCAGTATGTAAGAGAGAGTATTCCATTTTCTATTCTATAGGGTCATGGCAGGCAGAACAGGTTCAGAACACAAGATACCAGGGAACACAGAGCCGGGGTCACACACGGGAAGACAAGCAGATACACATACCATACAGCAACCTTGCTCAGGTGCGGAGAGTCAGGCATGCTGGACTATATGATGGGTGGTGAAACACCCTGTTCCTTTAAGAAGGAGCAAGAGACACCGCCCGCGCCCTAAGGGAGCTGAAGCATGGCCGGAAACAGCGTCTGAAGGTAAGCCTGGGACGGAGCGCGACAAGGTGTGGAAACCGTCGTAGACAATTGTTTTTTTTGCCCATGACAATGGAGTTTAAAAATTTTGTGTAATTGGACCAAGGATTATCAATAAAGTTAATTACAGAAATATTCAAGCTGATAATGGCAGTCTGGACTTAGGAAAGAATTCCAGAGAGCTTCACCCAGAGGTACATGGGGCAGAGGGGTCCGTTCTGTCACTATGGGTTGTCTGTAGTCGGGATTGTCCTTAATAGGGGACCGCAGGTACTTGTTATAATATAAACTAGCAAGAGAAGTGCTTAGGTTGTTAAGATCAGTCTGTTGTGACCCCCAAGAGACGATAATTCCATTCACAAAGCAGATGTGCTGAAACGCTTACATTAACGACGTTAGATAAAACAGGCGGTTTACTGACAGGCGAAAGGACGGATGTTTGGAAACACACCCCCATCTTCTGAATACATTCATTACTTAAACCATATTAGATCAATTCCCCCGGATGTTGGTAATGTAATGCAAAATATAACATTCTGGTCCACATGCAATAGCAAACCTGAACATAGACAACAAATAATGTGGTAAAAACAGTCAGGAATCTGTCATTATCATGAATCAGAACGGTCTGTACCCACCGTGCAATTAAGGCAGAGAACAGCAACATTTCATCATAAATGTTTTGATCTTTTTAGAAATTCGCTAGGAAACATGGAGGGGACTGAAAGCAGTAAGAAGGGATCAGGATACTATGTGTGCATTGGCTATAACCAGTACTATACCGTATGTTGACAAAATAAAACATATTCTATTGCAGCTCCGTAGTTCTCCTAGACCTACTAAACTGCTGCTATTTCCAGATACTGTTAAAAAATAGTAGAATTTGCTTTAAAGCCCCTCCTATAAAAAACTATATAAGTCAGGGAATGTTTCATAGGACCAAATACGTTTAAGATACAATTAATAGAAGCACTGTATAATAAAATATAGACACAAGAAGTATGTCGCACCTCTATTTTGGTAGTACCCATTGCACTGTTATCCCCAATCTACATGGGAGGGGAAACAAGCTGATAGATGGGTCCGGACTGCTGGGGAACCCCCAATGGTCACACAAATCTGGGAACAGGGGGCTCAGATGCTTGTAATCTGCCATTTCGATTAGCGTCCTACCTCCTCCATTCAAAGTCGATGGAGAGTGTCAGAAATTAACAGCACAAGTGCCTTGGTTACTCCGCACAACCATTGGTGATGGAGATGATTGAGCGCGGACACGTCCATAGATTGAATGCAGTGCCAGGATTGCAAGTCGCACCCATAGGGAGAGAGGAACATGTTCGCCCAGTTGCTGGGAATGCCTCTTTTTTGGGATTAGTGGTGCTCCAAAAGCAGCTGATTATTATCCACAGGATAGAGGATAACTGTACTTGGTACATAACTTTAATTGAAGTTAAATCACCAGAATTACTGAATTAAAGGTGTATGTAATAGGCTGCCACCGCTGGGAACAAGCTCGACAGTGTGGGATGAGAAGAGGTACCGGGTTCCTGAGGAGCGAGTTCATAAAGGGAGACCTAAATCTCTCTGCCATCGACATCAGCACAAAAAACCTGCGCCCCAGGGTTCACGATTGGGTTTCCATGTCAAGCAGTTCCACAGGATAAGCCTCACTGCTGATGGTGGAGCTCAGTGCTGAGAAGAAGGGATCCCAGGTACCTCCATTGAGACCCACATCGCTGGCCCATGAATGTTGTTTGCTCCATTCATCATATATGAGAGCTAAGAGGTGCCGAGAGGTGCACCAATTATCTCAACGAGTGGACAAGAGGTCTACGGAGGCACCTTGGACCACATTGGACCACTTCGTTCTCGTGTGATCTGTGGGGGTATCATCAATGGACCCCAGTATCAGCAAGTTCTGCCCTATTCTGATGGATAGGGCCTCCTACTTGGTTGGTGGGGGGAGAGTTGTATGCTTTAACTATGTGGGAAATATTGGAGAGGCTGCGTCTGTTTTCAGCATGGCGGTTGCCCTGTGTACAAATAGTTTAGAAAACTTCTTTGGGGTGGGTTGTAGTTGAATATATCAAAAGATTATTTTCATCTGCAGTATATGAATAGGGATAATACATAGCAAATACAAAGATGGGAATATTGTTTTGTTCAGAGGGTAAGTCCTGAATATATCCTAACAGGTAAGGAACAAGAGATTTGGGAGAAATCTCAGCCACTCTACTGTTACAGTTGGACTCTACACGGTTATCAAGAAGGCTAACGTGCTCTTTGTCATTTGAGATATAAATAAGTAAAACTGACAGGCATGATCATATCTCTGATTCTGCCAAGATACTGTAACAAAATAAGGTTAGGATTAATGACAACTTTGGTTCTATAATCTACAAAAACAAATTGGAAAGCAAAAAACACTAGTGGTATTCTGACTTTATTAAAGGACATCTACCACCGGATGAAGGATTTATAAATCAAGCACAAGGACATGTGTGCCCTCTCTGACAGGTTTGCTCTCTTTTAGATCCTTATTCCAGGTTTTTACAAAAAGTATTTATGTTACTATTTTTAATTAGCTCTTCCTTTAAAATCAACTTTTAATGAGGCTATTGAGCCGGGGGTCACATAGTGCAAAGTGATCATGGATTCTGTGATCAGACATTTATGGTTGGGATAACTGTCCAAAGCACACAGACCAACATTTCACATCATGTGTGAGGGCAATGTCACACAGAAATCCCTGCGATCAGGGATGTAACTAGGAGATGGCAAGGGGCTCACAGCAGGAATCTCTGAAATGGGCCCCCTTCCACTTATTAACTCCTATTACACAGGGCTTTCTAAACCTACATAGATATGTAAAAATACGTTCTTCACTCATACACACACATTTATACACTCTTACTCAAATACCCAACCACATATTAGGAGGCATATTACAACTCACATATACCACACATAGAGGCAAGATATAAGACATACAGCATATACACACCACACCATATATACATACAGCATTAATACACATCACAGATAAACACACAATACAGCATATATAATTACATATAGTTATATATATTAGGTGTGTACAGGTGCAGCATGAATATGTATATAATGGTACACATCCTCATTACTTAGTGTTAAGCGGGGCCCTGACTCTGTGGGCCCATAGCAGCTTGCTATGGCTGCTCCAATGGAATATGCCCCAAGTTTTGATACCCGGCTATTAACAGGTTACATGGCCTAAAAGGAATCTGTCCCCACAATTTAATTTAACCTGCCATATTCCCCTGTGCATATTATCCACCGATAATTTTCGATAACCGCACAGACTGTACCAAATACAATACTTTTTTTCAGGATTGAAGCCAGTGGTCATTATTTCAATGACCATGCATTAGCCAGACCATTTTCACTTCACTGATAGACTAGGGTTTCTGATGACGATGAAAAACTAATTCCAGACCGAATCGTACTTGTAAATTGGTTTGAAAAAACATAACAAGAAGGTTTTCACAGCTTGGCAGTGATATACAGGTTTTAGCCTCAATTTTCCACACCAAATGCATTTAAATTAGTTTCCATTTGTACAATAAAAAAAAATCATGCTTAAATAGAAGTCTTCAAGTTCTCTTCTTAATGGGATGGTCTCTGAAGGGTTGACTTCAAGAACAGAAAAATCGGGCCAATCCACCATCACAGGCGGCCACTACGATGTACTCTGTGTCACATCGTGTCGCGTTTCCCTACAAACATTAGCATATGGCCACCGATTTACCAGCAAACTTGCCAAACATTTCACGCCGTTACGGCCACTAGAGCAGTTCCGTGAATGTCAATGAGAGTCCTGTACACACGTGTTGGTTCAAACCAGTTATCCCGAAGGATATATGGCTAATCTATGACTGAATTCATCTCAACTTAATGGAAGTGGACTACTCAAGGACTTTTCCGCTAACTTGCTGGTCATACAGTAAGTTGTCAAATGAGCCCTCTTGACATTCTAAAGCTCACAATCCCACAGGGGTCATGTATAAAACCTGTACAGCAGTACATTGACTCCTATGGGTTCCTATTATGTACTCCCTGAGACTCGGGCGGAAGTTACCTAATAATATGAATTAAAATGGATTATGCCTGGAAAAAAATTGTATGGAGTGTCTTTGATGAAAAGGAATCCTAACGGGAAAATTGCTATGAGGCCTAATACAGAATGGCAGGATCCATTATCTCTCGGAATGGGGGCTTGGTTGGTGCAGATTCCACAACTAGATTCTTTTAAGTAACGTATATAAAAATGATAATGAGTCGGCTATAAAAAAGATGAAAATGCTCTATGTGCGACCTAATAAATGGCTTTGGGTGATTCTTTATATTTTGGGAACGTAAATCAGAGTGCAATGTAACGAGCCGCTCCCAGCCTCCACAACAGAAAAACCACAGAGCTGTTACCATGTTCTCGAGAGTTTTCCATTTCCGCAGTCAATAGTGGAATAGCGACTAAGAGTTTATGGATGTACAGTTACAGCAGCTGTGGCAGACATCCAGCAAGGAGACCCATCTGCTGTCAGTGCTGAGAGCCCAGTCGGCTCAGACTTTTCATCCAGTATTATCAAAAATAAATTAAACCTTTAAAGAACCACTCAGCTCGACCAGCCGCGGCTACGAGGAAGGGGAGGAAGGAAACACTGAAGCAATTATTCAATTTTGAAGCAGAGGATGTATTTCAAACTGAGCTCCATGTGAGAGCCTATGCTGACAAGGGACCACTTGTATTCGCATCGCCCCCCACGTCCATCCGTCTAACACACAGGAGAAAAGATTACCGTTTCGCCACGACAAAAGAAACAAAGCAGGCCTCTTACCTTGTAGCCAATGTTTATTTAGGTAATGGCAATAATGTCCAGATGGCCCCCACTACTACCCATAGAAAAGCAATTGCAGCCCCTGGTTGTAGAGCTTGTGAATGGGTCCTGTCATAGGTGTTTCATGTGTATTTAACTGTAACGTTTATAAGGCCGCCACTATGTCTACAGTGATAGGAAGAATTAGAATTATTATAGAATAAGTGTTGGTAGGACTTGCGCCTTAATAAAAAGATTTTTTTGTAAATATAACAGATAGAGTTGTTCTTGCCAGCAACGTTTTTGAGCTATGCTGGGGAGATAGGGGTGGCAGTACCCAAGTCACTCTAATACCACCAGAATACAGCACGGTCGTCAAATGTAAAAAGTAAACACTTTCATAGTTGAGCAATTTCTCGGAAATATGACAAACAGAACGACAACGAAAGCAAGCAACAGCTTTGTACAATGTTTACCCGGGGTCCATAAGAAAGTCGTGCTGGTCACTCGTCACTTGCCCACAATTAATCATCATTAAGCGCCCCACATCTCCGAAATGTACGCAGCCCAAGCCCCTCCGGAGCGGTTTACACATTTTCTCGCTCTTCGGGTTTATTTATTCCATGAATGTGAGTCGTCACACAACATTTAACTCTCTCTCCCTCATGGCTTCCATGATTTGTGAGAATGGTAGAGGCACGTCCTACCCCCCCCTAGAAGGGCACAAATCTGCTGGTCCACACTAGGGAGGCCTCATCAATAACTCGCAGGGAGGGGCACAGAAGGAGTCAGCCATTATTCAGGAAAGGCAGCAGCCTAGGGGCACAGGGGCCAATCTCAGCCAGCACAGGCAGAGCCATGCCTGCAATGAATGATGGCTGCAGATCAATGCATACAGAATAATATCACACTGATAACATGCACTTGTCCAGTAAGCATAGGAGAGGGGGCCATTTACCCCGTGTTGATGGGGATCATTGCTGGGCACGGGGGGGGAGTACAATCCCTGGCTTTGTAGTCAGATGCTCCACTATCCCTGTCACACTGGCGACAATTAACACGATCACACAAATCCCTTTCTTGTTTCCACACCCCCGGAGCTGGAGGCGGCCGCCCTGATCCCTGCACAGCTCTTAAAGGGGCAGTGTAGGGTCTGTGAACCAGATCTTCCCTCCATCAAGGCGGCTTTATCAGAGCTTGTCAAATATGAACTTCAGAGGGAGCGTGACTAACTATGTTTATGTACAGAATACCACCCCTCCTCCCAGTACATACAGTACATGGACAGGCTGTATGTGCTGTCATCTTGTTACTCAGTCACAGCTCACCACTTTAGGATTAACTTTCTGTATCAGACCAGGTTCCCAGGGAAACTAATTAAATCCCCAAAAAGTAAGCCAATCTCTTCATGTGAGGTAAAAATATTAACAAATGTGGAGCGTTATTATAAACCGGAAATCCATGAAGCCTAGTACTTCTGCACAAAAACCATGCAATGTTAATAGTGTGATCTGTCACCAACAGTGACCCCCCCCTTGAAGGCACCCAGGGTCGGCTACAGGATCAGTAGGTCCATGGGCGACAGAGCTCAGTGGCCCCTTACCGTGAGCGCACATGGGCGGCATTTCTAAAATTATGAAACTAAAACAGTCGCGATTCCCTAAAATATTCCCTCGGTTATCAACCCAAAAACAGCCCCTCATGGTGATTATGTTATATTACAGCTCCCCTACCCCCTATGGCAACGATGGTGAACCTTCTAGAGGTGGGGTGCCCAAACTGCAACCAAAATCGGCCAAAGGTTTGCAAAGTGCCAACAGCATTAAAGCAGTAACTTATGCAATCTTCTTGCTCGTGCTATACAACAGCTGTTAGGGCCGGGGCCACAATTCTTGTCAAAGGAGAGAACATTTGGATTGTCACTGAGTTCTCTTGACAGCTCGAACAGGAATGTTTCAGGGAGTACATGATAGGCCTGACCCTGTCCACCCTTTACTCCTTTTTGTAGGTTAAGAACCGGGATGGCTGCCCCATTAAAATAATGCTAACATGGTAAAGGCCTGAGGAATGCAGGAGTATCCCGGTCTGGCGAACACTGCAGGGGAAAACAGCCTGAGTGCCCACTGAGAGGGATCTGAGTGCCACCTAGGGCCCTCCGCACCATAGGTTCGCCACCAATGCCCTATAGATTCATTAGATACAGCCATCATCGCTCTAAACAAGGATTCCTCTATGTACAGGACTTCATGTGCGCCCTCTACCAGCAAGCTCTGGGGCCCTGGGAATTTGCCCGGAGATGACCAAGTGCAATTTGCGACCCTGATGCACCCACACCTCCCTGCAGAGCAGTTGCGAGGATGGGGCGATTGTTTCAGGCCACTATGCCATTTTTTCTGAATAAATGTCCTTCAGTGACGCTAGACCACTACCATAGCTTGTGTAGGACCCAGGGGGGGAAAGTCATTTAATGTGCCACCTGGTCCGACTACTCTAGTGCTGTGCCAGATTCATCCATCTGTTGCCGGGTAAGACTCAAAAGTGTGGGTGTGGATCACCAGACTTTAGTTACCAAGACTATCTCGGGAAAGACTGGACCAAGACGGCTCACATGAACACGAAAAAATTTCTGGCACTAGTCATTTATGACAGTCAAGATTAATTTATTGGCAATTCAAAAGCATAGGACTGAACTGACCCCGAAAGACCACTGCGTGAGCTTAAGGGATATGAAGTTGTCATGCATAAAGATTGAAGATTTGATTTACCTTGATAGTTGCATAAAACATTTCCTGTATCAGTATAAGGCCAAATTCACACACAAGTTTCCCACCATACCTGTAGTTACCATGGGCACACGTCAATGTTGCTCACCCCAACCTCTCTCCATAGAGATATATGGAGCACTGCCCGCCGTTTTTCGGGAAAAGAGAGGAAAAGTCCTATTCTTTCTTTGGGTACGGAAACGGTAGGTGCCGACGTGCCAATATATACGTCCCATAACGGCCGTGAGGTATGTAGATACGACTGTTGAGTCTATTTCTGTCCTGCTTGAGCTGGTCTAACCGGTCTATGCACACATTGTGGAGCCCCCCCTTCTAGATTTTTGGCACACTGACTATTTTCTGCCCGGCCACACCCCTTTTTCAGAGACCACACCCCATTTCCCAGGCCATGACATTTTTTTTGCCCGCAAATATCTGTTATTTTTTGGCACAGGAGACAATAAAATAAATGTGCCTCAATGGGTTAGATTAATATTCTGACGCATCCTCCATCCCTTTCCCCACACCTGCCCCACAGTGATAGAGTGTAGAGTGGTTGTTGATACTATTTATGTGGGATGCTGGTGTTATTAAATTCCTTCCCAAAACTGAAAGTGGTGTTTACTCTAGCTTTTATTTGGACATTTATCTTGGGTCTAAGCAAGCGCTACAAACAAGTGCCGTAAAAGTGAAAGTAGAAGGTTTTCTATATGTGGCTGAAGACAAGCTATACCTACATTTGTGCTGTAGCTCGCCAAGTCGATACATGCATTAAGATTTGTTCTTCTTGGGGTTGTAACTAGAATGTAATCGAACAAGTGCTGCGTGCTAACATTTTAAATGTGGTGGCACTAGCTATAGTAAATCCGCCCAATGGGACCAGAATCAGGGGCGGACTGGGAATTTTTAACATGGCCCTGGAAAAAAAATATAAAAAGTGGGCCCATGGCGGAGATGTCAAAACAAGATGGTGTTGTTTGTGGTCAGATAAGGAGGTGGACGTTATAACTGACAAATATGGTAGAATGGTCTTAATGCCAAACAAGAACATTTTTGCTAGTAAGTGGGGGGGGAAAAATTCCTAATGTGCAAAGAATGTGACCTGTCGATCATAAATGATTTGCAAAACAAAGGACCCGGTAAGCCTTAAATACCTTTCCCGTGCCATACATGTACAGTTCAACGAAGAATATATTGATACTGCCTCCTATGTACAGGAATAATACTACAATCAACATTAGAATTAATACATTCAAATTCCTGCTCATATACAAATAAAACTACTACAATAACTTCTCCCATATACAAGCCAAACTACTATAATACTGCCCCCCTATGTAACAGGAATATAACTTACTAAATACTGTCCCCTATGTCAAGGAATATAACTACTTAATAATGACCATATTGTACAAGAATATATCTACTAGAATACCCCACTATGTACAAGAATATAACTACAATATACTGCCCCTATGGCAAGTATATAACTACTATAATACTGGCCCCTATGTAACAAGCAGTAACTAATATAAACTGCCCCTGACAAGAATATAATACTATAATCTGCCCCTATGTACAAGAATATAACTCTATTAATACTGCCCCCTATGTACAAGGATATAACTAATATATGGCCCCCTTGTACAGGAATATAACTACTATAATAATGCCCTATGTACAGGAATTAACTACTATATACTGCCCCCTATGTACAGGAATATAACTACTTTAGAAATACTGCCCCTATGTACAAGAAATATAACTACCATAATAATGCCAACTATGATTACAGGATATAACCTACTATAATACTGCCCCCTATGTACACGAAATAACTTAATATTAATACTGCCCCTATGACAGAATATAACTACTATAATACTGCCCCCTATGTACAGGAAATAACTACTTAATACGCCCCCTATGTACAAGGAATATAACTACTATACTACTGCCACTATGTACAGGAATATACCTACTAAATACTGCCCCTATGTACAGGAATTTATAACTACTTAATACGGCCCCTATGTCACCGGATATAACTACTATAATATGCCCCTCGTACAAGATATACCTACATAATACTGCCCCCTAGTACAGGAATATAAGACTTATTACTGGCCCCTATGTAGAAGCAATAACTACTTATAATTACTGTTCCCTATGTCAGGAATATAACTATATAATTACTGCCCCCTAATGTACAAGGAATATAACTACTATAATACTGCCCCTATGTACAAGAACATTAATTACTATAATAATGCCCCATATGTACACACAGAATATAACTACTATAATACGATCCTATGTACAAGACTATAATCTACTATAATATGCTCCTAGGACAAGAATATAACTACATAATATGCCCCCTAATGTACAAGAATTAGAACTTACTTATAATACTGCCCCTATGTACAAGAATTATAACTACTATAATTACTGCCTCCTATGTACAAGACTAGAAACGACTATATACTTCCCCATCATGACAAGAATATAAACTAATCTAATACTGCCCCCCTAAACGTCCAAGAATTTAACTATTATATACTGCCACCTATGTAAAAGAATATAACTACTCTAAATACAATTTATATAAAACAAGAAGCGAAAAATGAAAAAAAAAAAAAATCAGTATTTATCATATACGACCAAAAAAACACATGAGAATCCTCCACCTTTTGCATCCAGTTGACATCAGGTGACGTCTCATCGGATTGTTCTGTTCCTCATCTTCTCCATTAGTTCCCCCACACCTGGTCTCTTCCTTCCAGGTACACGCATTCCTGCAGAGTTTACCCCACAGAGTCTTATGTTCTGAACTTTTCCCATGTCACGCTTCTGCTACCATCAAGACTGTGCAACAAATACTGTAATAGAGCCCCCTGAATTTAGTACCAACAAATAGTGCCCCATAATGAAACATACTGTAATGGTAAGGATATTTAGTTCTTATTTTCTCCTGAACCCCCTTTAAACCGCCCACCACTGCCACCCCAGTATGGATAGAGCTCTACTATGAACCGGTCCATAATAATGGCCCACAAGCCCTACCCAGGAAATAATAAATTGCCCCTGCCTGCCCTAGACATAGAATAAGTGACATACCCGCCCCCAAGACATATAATTAATGCCCCCCTGCCTGCCCACATATAACAATTAATGCCCACTCCCACTCCAGACATATTATTAATTGTCCCCTGCCATCCCAGATATAGAATAATGCCCCCCCCAGAACATAATAATTATGCCCACTGCCAGCCCCATATAACTAATTATTACTATAAATCCCCCCCCCACCCCAGACATATAATTATGCCCACTGCCAGACCCATATATATACTAATATACTATAATCCCACCCCCACCCCAGACATAATAATTTATGCCCAATGCAGCCACATAATACAATAATCCACCCCCACCCCAGAACTATAATTAATTGCTCCTGCCATTCCCGATATAGAATAATGCACCCCCCCCCCCCCCCACCCAAGACATATCATAATGCTCCATGCCATTCCCAGATATTAGATAATGCCCACCCCCACCCAGGACATATAATTAATGCGGCCCTGCCCATTCCCATAATAGAAAAAAATCCCCCCCCCCCTCCCCTAGACATATTAATTATGCTCCCTGCATTCCCAGATATAGAAAAAATCCCCCCCCTCCCCCAGACCATAAATTAATGACTACATGCAAGTACTCTTCCACCCTCCGATATAGCTAATGCCCCCACCCCCACAACAGACATATAATTAGGCTCCCTGCCATTCCCCGAATAGAACCCCCCCCCTCTCACCCAGAATATATTAATGCCCCCTTGCCATTCCCAGATAAGCAATAATGCCCCCCACCCACCCCCACCCAGTTATATAATTATTGCTCCCTGCCCATGCCACGATATAGAAATAATTGCCCCCCCAAGACATATAATTAATGCTCTCTGCCATCCCAAATATTAGAATAATGCCCCCCCCAAGATATAATTTATGCCCAATGCAGGCCCATCCAGCCCCCCCAGACATAAATAATCCATCCCCACCCCAGGAACATTAAGTACATGCCCCCTGGCCATCCCCAGGATAGTAGAACAATGCCCCCCACGCAACCCCGTCATATAATTAATGCTCCCTGACATTGCCAGATATAGAATAATGCCCACCCCCAAGCATATAATTTATGCTCTCTGCATTCCAAATAGAAAATGCCCCCCCCAAGACATAGAATTTATTGCCCACTGACAGCCCCATATTAACACTAATCCCACACCCCACCCAGGACATATAATTAATGAACCCCTGAATTCCCAGATATATAATAATGTCCCCCCGTTGTAATTAAAAAAACAAAACATAATACTCACCTCTTTGGCGCAGGGTTCTGTCCTCGTCTTCAGCAAGCTTGGTGCGGAGGCGAGGGTAGTGACGTCACTGCCCGGCCTATTACACCAAAGCCGCGGAGAATACAGGAGGCGGAATCGACAGCTGGTAGGGCCACGCCTCCCCTACGCTACACAGTCGCGCACATGACTCAGTGAGCGACCTGGCAGCTGAGTTGTAACACAGACGCAGAAGCAGCGGTCTGCGCTGCGTCTGTGATAATCAAATAGTACCGGCATCGAGATGCAGGTACTATTAGATTTAGTTTAAAAGTTTTAGGGTATGTGCAGGACCGGCCAGCAACCAGTCATGAACGGCCCCAGGACGGCCCAGGACCAGGACCGGGCCCACCGGGAAATTCCCGGTGGGTAAATGGCAGTCCGCCTGGACAGAATATTAAATGTTAGTATGTATATGCCAACATATATTTATTTTTTATGTATGCAGTTTTTTCTGTGTGACCAACGATTAATTAAAAGGGAAAACTGTCATCAGCAATTGGCTAATAACCCACTACGACCACTATGATTGTCATGCCTGCGTACACACCTTATAGTTTTTGTTTCGTGCATGGTCCAGCGTGGTGGCATATCCAGAAAATCAATTTGAAGTGAGATGTTAATGGTTGTAAAAGTCAAGGAGCTGCGAGTTTAACACTGAATCAAGGATGAGAAGCTCTGAACGCATCCTTCTCTGATTGGCATCATGCATGGAGATCCTGTCTCTGGATGCAGGAAGCATAAATTACAGTGAAGGGGGCTTTTTGAAGGAAGAGAGGCTTGACTTCAGTGTTAAAATCTCCGCCTTCCTTGACTTTATACAAAAAAATTTACATCTCACTTCAAGTAGTTTTTATGCATGACGCCACGGCACCAGGCCATGAACGAGACATGATTTGGAAGGTGTAGGCTGCTTGACAATAATTATGGAGTTTATTAGCCCATTTCTGATACAGTTACTTTAAGTGCACCATTTCATTTTGGCTATTTGTACCAGTTTTTGCTAAGAAAAATATACATTTGTCCTAAAGGGCGACCTAACAAACATGACAACTTGTGTGTTAAAAAGTTATAAAAAGTTGTGCAGAGTTCACCCCTGCGACCACGCACCCCATTCATAACAACTGGGGGTGTTATAACCACTCTACATTTCCTTTGCCACCTTCACTTTGCCACATGCACCCTTACGTACTCCACTGTCTTTAAGGTCACTTGTCTTTCCGCGCAGGCCAGTGATTAGCCTTAGGTTTATTGTCCTGAAAAGTGATCGCATGACGTGCCTGTATGAATCTGCATAGGGGATATTTTTGAAGATCGGTAAGTGTTTTGGGGGAATGTTAGGGCATTTTTGTTTTTTTTGTATCTCTAAAGAAAATTTGATATCTCAAACGTGAAGTTAGTTGCGTACCAAGCGTATTGTATGTTCTTTTAAATGAATGCATTCTATATACAGTGTCAATGCTGATGCAAATTAATAAGGTGGTTTTTTTAATTTACATGAAGACAATGAAATACAAGAAATTTACAAAAGATATACATATTTGTCATTTCTGGACATCAGAATGATAATATAGAATCTAATGCCTGTGAGCGGTGCGAGAGGTGGAGGCGGAGCAAGGAAAAACCTTAGACAAGTCAGCTGATCTTGGATTGACAGCTGTGCGATCATGTGATACTGAAGAGGAAGTGTTTTTTTTATATATAAGCCAAGGCCCCTAATTTAACCACAAAAAACTGGGAAAACCTTTTGACTCAAGTATAAGCCGAGGTTGGGAAATGCATTGGTCCCAGCCTCCCAGCATGTAACCAACCAGCCCCCAGTAGTATATAGCCACTCCCCAGTAGTATATAGCAAGCCTGCCTAGTGTAGTATATAGCTATCCAGCCCCCAGTAGTATATAGCTAGCCTGCCTAGTGTAGTATATAGCTAGCCAGCCCCCAGTAGTATATAGCTAGCCTGCCTAGTGTAGTATATAGCTAGCCAGCCCCCAGCACATAAAAAATAAAGTTACAAACTTAACTTCTGGTGGTCCATGATGGTTTGGCACGGCTCCCCGAGCATTGCCGAGTCTCTGCCGACAGCAGAGAAAAGAAAGAAGAGGAGCCACAGGGAGACGCACATAGTATCATGGCATCATGGAGCCACTACGAACATCGGGAGCGCCGCAAAGGTGAGTATGTAAGTTTATTTTTTTATAGACCAGTGTATAAGCCGAGGTGGGTTTCTTTCAGCACATTTATTTCCACTAATTTTAAGTACAATGTGTGGCAAGAAAATAATCTCAAAATTACCTGGATATGTTTAAGCATTTAAGATTATAACCACTTATAGTGACACAGGACGATTTTAAAAATCGTCTTGGTCCAGAAGCCCTAAGTGGCTTGGTCCTTAAGGGGTTATCAAAGGGTGAAAAAAGTTGAAATAGCAATTTTCTTTAATAAAAATTATTACCAAGTTTAGTTTTATTAGATCATTCTTTGTTTATCTATTTCAATCACACAGGTATATATGTTTCTCAATATTTACATGAGCAATTTAAAAATTGGCATAAGGAAAAACAATAATTTAAAAAATACTGTTTGTAATTTGTAATTAGGTCCACTATCAGGTCCTGAAATTTTGATGTGGGGTGTTTAACACAGTCTACTTTTAGAGGGTACCTGTCAGCATAAATCAACCTAGGGGCGGCACGGTGGCTGAGTGATAGCACTTCTGCCTTGCAGCACTGGGTGTCCTGGGTTCGAATTCCACCCAGGTCAACATCTGCAAAAGTTTGTATGTTCTCTCCGTTTTTGCGTGGGTGTCCTCCGTTTTCCTCCTCCCACACTCCAAACATACTGGTAGTTGTTTAGATTGTGAGCCCCATGGGGACAGGGACCATTTGACATGCTTTGTGCATTGCTGCGTTATCTGTGTGCGCTATATAAATTGTTATTTAATTATTATTATTAACACCTTCTAGATCATGTCTATCTCATGGCCCAGCCGGTGGCTCCTTCAAAAATCAACTTTGAAGTGACATGTAATTGGTTGCAATAAGTCAAGTATGCAGAGAGTTTAACACTGTAGTCAAGCTCTCCTCACTTCACATGTCCTCTTTACTGTAATTGGTGGTCCTGCATCCAGCACATCACTAACCAGATCTCCTCATTCTGAGGTGAGGAATAAATGCGTGACTCCCCACCTCCAGACTTTATACAATTAATTACAACTCACTTCAAAGTTGGATTTTCTGAATGATGCCACCCCAGTGAGGCAATTAGAGCAGTGATGGCAAACCTTTTAGCGACCGAATGCCCAAACTGCAAACCCAATCCCCTTCATTTATCGTGAGGTGCAACCAAAATTAAGAAGTAACTTATTGCTCCCTGTTCTTCAACAACATTCAATCTTCCTGGCCTCCTGAGGAAACCACACAGTAAGAAGAACGAGGGAAAATTTGCATCATTGTGGCTTCTTTCCAGTGTCCCTCTGTACACAGAGAACAGGGGCCAACAGTAGGTCCTTCAGAGATAATTAGGCCCTGTCTACACATCTCCCTATTCCTACAGTCCCAAGTAGCCCAAGTAAGTATCACTTAAAATATCACTGAAGCAACATATTTTAAATTGCTTGGAACTACATGAAATCTTTGAGTCCTGTATGGTGTGCTTGGGCGATGGCCCAGGTGCCCACAGCAAGGGCTCTGTGCCGCCCCTGGCACCGGTGTCCATAGGTTCGCCACCACTGCATTAGAGAAACATGATCTGGAGAAAGTTAATCCTTCACAAATACTGCTAGTGGTTTATTAGGTCAATTTCTGACGACAGTTTCCCTTTAAATCATTGCTAAACTCTAGATCATAGCTTTTGTGAAAATATTGACATTTCTATTACTGATTAATTTTATTATCTCTAAATATATATATATATATATGGGACACAGGATAGGATCTTCCTCTGTGCCCACACATGAATTCTTAGCAGGTTAGGAATGTAGCTTTGTGATTTGCCACTTTCAATGACCACTGAAGGCCGTTACCATGGAGATGCTGTAAGTGATGTCCTACGTCCCCTCACACTCCATTCACAACTTCATCAGTGTTGTCATAACGCTTCAGTGCCGCAGCAGCGAAACGTATTAACTTTTCAAACCTTTGACCTTACTTCCTCTATTTTCATATTTCATCTATAACAGTTTTGTATTATAACAGTTCATGAATCACGACTCACTTCCTTTTTCATTCATTTATTTTGTACTTCTATTGAAATAAACTCCTACAACTTACATAGCCTGTAAACGATGGAGGAGACGCCTGTCATAGGAACTGTGCACGCATCTAAGTATAGTACTTGAAAACTCCAAATGATTCTCTTTGTAGGTAAAAAAGATAACAATTGGATCCTACGGAAATGTCGCAAATGTTTGTATGTGACCTTTTCAACCACTCTGAGAATTAGGAAAGTGACAAGAAAGATAGTCTCTAAGGAACTTCATTTAGGCCAGATTTTTTAACCCTTTGTAGATATTATGCATTAATGTTTAAAGGGGTTATTCTGAGTCGAAAACAAGGCTGTTTTCTTCTAAAACGTGTACCATCTCTGACCATGGGTAGTGGTTGGTACTGCAAACTAAGCTGCATTTATTTCTAGTCATATAAACAATTCGCACATCTTGAAATATGGTGGGCATCAGATTAGGATCCTAACGCAAAAGGTATATTAATCAAAAAGCTGTGCAAACGTTTGCATACACTTTATTCAGGACAATAGTGTTCAGTAGTAATGTTTGTTCCCCCTGGGCCTTTACAAACACTATGAAAACAGGGAATACGCTATAATACATTATCAAAATTTTAAGGAAGTATAATCCAAGATGGCGCCTTTATGTTGTGCCTTTATGTTGTGCTCCGGCTCCCGATGTAAGAACAAACAGAGCAAATCCAGCATGTGGCTGGATCCCTTGCGCCCCGGCACCTGGCAGAAACCCAGCTTCTCCGAACCATCATCAAGCAATCATGCCC
This sequence comes from Engystomops pustulosus, assembly GCA_019512145.1. Taxonomy (NCBI): domain Eukaryota; kingdom Metazoa; phylum Chordata; class Amphibia; order Anura; family Leptodactylidae; genus Engystomops; species Engystomops pustulosus. The sequence continues at coordinate 231,108,245 of CM033642.1, read as the reverse complement.
AGGGTGGACGGAGAAATGGCAGATTTGCAAATCGGAGACGAGTCCAGAGGAGCCAACGGCATAACAAAGTACAGCCCTTGCGTTGGCCCCCTTCCCACTACCTCTACGTGGTCTGCGTTTTTGCTCCAAGTTACCAGGGGGGCGTGGTGGTGTATTGTTCTGTCCGTCTGGTACTCAGGTAGACCTGTTGGGGGATCCGGAGTCCGACTCTCTCCGTTTCTGGTGGTTCCAGACGAAGTGAGCCATGCTTCTTGTCCTTGGCAGTGTCCTCTCTCGGGGGATCTCAGAGTGTGGCAAATGTGTTGCATCCAGTTTGCGCTGCAGGGACCCACCCTAGGAGCCCATCACAGTTGGGGGCAGAAATTTGCGGCACCCAGCACTAGTATAACTCCTGTATTCACCCCCATCAACAGCACACACTTTAGAGGGTCCCTGGCCACACACTACATCCAGGATGCTGCACCAAATACCAGGAATGGTTGTCACAACGGCCACATTGCATTTTCCAATGCAATTGAGCACCGTCCCGTAGCTGCACACAGCACCGAATCCTGATCCCAAAATGTGAGTCCTGGTACCAGTAAAATACCAGCAGATGTCATGGTAACCAGAGGTAAAGTAGGCGAGACACCTGCCGGAAGAGTGAATGTCAATAGGTCAAGGGGCAGATTCTAGGTGATCTCACCCACTGATCGCGGGTGCATGCGTAGTAGCTACCTGTGTTGTCCACCGGCAGAATGACCTATGAGTGTAACAGGGCTATGTATAGCCCAGTTTATCCATGGGATAAGACACACAGGCATTCTAAAAGTAATGGTTTGAGGGTACTGCGTAGGTAAATGTAGTGTCATATATAAATCCTGAGAAAATAAATAAATAAAAATGTAAATCGTAATAAATAAGCATATGATTTGGCAAGTGAGAATAGGACGGTTTCATCTAATTTGTAAGACAAGATGTACACTGGAAAAGGGCAAATATAAGGCAGTATAGAGTTTATGATTGTGTATGTAATCTTATACAACAAGACATAGTTGTATCATTAGTGAATCTCACTGAAAATGGTACAAAGTTAGTATATGTAGCAACACATAGAACCAGTGGCGCAACTACTGCCCTTGAGATAAGGGGCCCGGGGATGCGAGCACCATGTAATGGCGGGGATGCCTGCTGCCGGATTTGGGCCCCCGGCCCCTCCCTCTGTGTCCTGGCCGGCGCTCTCCTAAACCTTCCCCACCCACCTCTCTGCTGGGCCACCCACCCGCTACCTACCCACCTGCCAGCCCTGCCCGTAGGCCACCTCCCCAGACCGCCTGCCGCCGGCATAGGTAGCGCCCCCCCGCTCGCCCTAACCTACCACAGTCAACAACCGACCACAACTCCCCCGCCCGAGCACCTAACAAAGAACACCGACCCGCCCTCCTGAACACCCACCAAGCCGCCCAACACCACCATACCCGAACACCCACCTACCCACCAGCATCCTAATAGGTAGAATATACATATGTTACTTAGTGTATACATTGTATGTATATGGATGCAGGTAATGAGTGTAAACTTTATTGTGTGTGTATATAAAGTAATATAAGGTGTGTTATATATCAGTGTATAAATATGCTATTGTAATAACATGTCTGTAAAGGGTACATTCAACAAGAACGTATGGGGGACGCATATCTGCCGCAATTTGCTGATGGATATACGTCCCTCATAGGCTCTATAGCGCCTGGGCTCGGTACGGTTTTGAGCCGTGGTTGCAAGAGAGATAGAGCCTGAACGACCATGCGGCTATATTCTTTAGGAGAGGGGAGGGGTGAGACCGATCACCTCTCCTCCTCTCCCGCACGCCCGCCATTTCCTGCAGCCTACAGCAGCCTACATATGTATATATTTTTTTAAGGGGAAGGGGGCCCCATGCAAAATCTACTATGGGCCCAGCCTCTCCTAGTTATCTTATACATGACTCATAGTATGACCTAGTTTGAATAACTAAGATGGATATACACATATTGGTCAACAGCTCATAAGAAGCTCTGAATGTTATAGTCCCGGTTCATCCTCTATGGTTCGAGACTCTGTATCCTGTGATCCAAAATGCCTACTGGTTCTTCAGGAGGTGTATCCTGTTACCTCCTCGTCTTGGTTGGAGCCATGCTCAATTACCTGAAATTTCAATTGTGCCATTTTAATGGCGCTGGTCATAAAATGTGCTGGGGCTAATAGGATTGTTCTTCCGAATGGAAGATTTGTGTTGTCCGATCCTTACCCTTCTGATGGCCCTCGTATTCGTCAATCCACAGGGGCATTTAATCAATACACAGCAAAGCAAATGTCACATTGTAATCATCACAAATGGGGAGCCTCTTTCCAGTGTATGGATATGGTAAAATTCTCCCTTGAGCAGGTTAGTACTTTCCTGGTTGCCTAGATGTTACGTAGATTCTAAGTCGACGTCTGCAGGGGAGAAGTGGATTTTGAAACTCCTCAATCCAAGTGAATGCCTTCTGCAGGAAGGACAGTGACTCCGGAATATTAGAACCTTTATATGCAGTGGGGTGAAAGGGGTGGACAAAAGGACTTTGTTTTTAAAGGGGGGTCACTAGGCCGGACTACCTGATGAGGTGTGAAGACTTCCTGCCTGTGCTATTCTCACTTGCCTAATCATATCACTCAACCACGGTCACTTTATTAGGTACACCTTTCCAACTGCTCATTAACACTTAATTTCTAATCAGCACCATCACATGGCGGCAACTCATTTAGGCATGTAGCATGGGTCAAGACAATCTCCTGCAGTTCAAACCTCAGCACAGTATGGGGGAGAAAGGTGATTTGAGTGCCTTTGAACATGGCATGGTTTGTTGGTGCCAGAAGGGGCAGGTCTGAGTATTTCAGAAACTGCTGTCTACGTCACTGGGATTTTTCACGCCACACCATCTCTAGGGTTTACAGAGAATGGTCTGAAAAAGAAAAACATCCAGTGACGGCAGTTCTGTGGGCGGAATGCCTTGTTGATGCCAGAGGTCAGAGGAGAATGGGCAACTGGTTCGAGCTGATAGAAAGGCAAACAGTGACTCAAATCGCCACCCGTTACAACCAAGATACGTCAGAAGAGCCTCTCTGAACGCACAGTACGTCGAACTTTGAGGCAGATGGGCTACAGCGCAGAAGACCACACCGGGTGCCACTCCTTTCAGCTAAGAACGGAAACTGAGGCTACAATTTTGCACAAGCTCATCGAAATTGGACAGTAAAGATTGGAAAAACGTTGCCTGGTCTGATGATCTCGATTTCTGCTGCGATATTCGGTTGGTAGGGTCAGATTTGCGTCAACAACATGAATCATGTATCCATCCTGCCTTGTATCAACGGTTCAGGCTGGTGTGGTGGTGTCATGGTGTGGAGATATTTTCTGGCACTCTTTGGCCCCTGGTACCAATTGGCATCGTTGCAAACGCCACAGCCTACCTGAGTATTGTTGCTGACCATGTCCATCCCTTTATGACCACAATGTACCCAACATCTGATGTCTACTTTCAGCAGGATAATGCGCCATGTCATAAAGCTGGAATCATCTCAGACTGGTTTTCTTGAACATGACATTGAGTTTCACTGTACTCAAATGGCCTCCACAGCACCAGATCTCAATCCAATAGAGCATCTTGGAGTGGTGGAACGGAGATTCGCATCATGGATGTGCAGGGCCGACAAATCTGCGGCAACTGTGTGATGCCATCATGTCAATATGGACCAAAATCTCTGAGGAATTGCTTCCAGCACCTTGTTGATCTATGCCACGAAGAATTGAGCAGTTCTGAAGGCAAAGGGGGTCCAACCCGTTACTAGCATGGTGTACCTAATAAATTGGCCGGTGAGTGTACTTATGTATTTTATTCCGATTTACATCTTAATTTATTTTTCTCAGAGATTTATATATGACTCATACATTTTACGCATACACAAACCCTTACTTTTAGTATTCCTGTATATATTGTCCCCATGGGTACAACTCGGGATATACACAGCCTGTTCCACTCAATACTTCACACACACATCATCCTATACCGCCCATCTGCCCATTCATTCGCTGGCGGACAACTCGGTAGCTGCTACCATGCACCTGAAATCAGTGGGTGCATGCTATTCCCGACAGGTGTCCTCATCTACTTTACTTCCGTTGCCATGACATATTTCCTCTCCCATGCCTCCTGCTTTCTGGAGACTTCCTGATTCTCAGGTCTCTCAGACATTGGTCGGCAGTGCAGTACTTTTAAGGGGGAGCAAGAAGTTGTACAAAGAATTAGACTAGAATTGAACAAAGGTCTCTCTCATGTAAGTCTTTGTCAAATGCAAATTACTTTATCATTTATCATACACCTCCAACCTGTCCTCCAACAACTACCTATTCTTAATCTAGTGGACTTGGCAGTTGCTAATAATAATAAAATTAATAGACATGTCTGTCCAAGCATGGCGCCCCTGTAGGTGACTGCTGTGCATATGCTTCTGCACCCCTCCACCCACCAACCCCCTGCCCCCAGCACCTGTTTGGCACTTAGCCTGTCACCCCCCTTTTCAGTACCTAGCCATCACAGGCATCGTGTTCACGTTGTATGACTTGGTGCAACAGAGCACCTGAACTGGAACCTGGCAGCCCAGAAAGCAGTTATGGCATCATCCGAGCCCTGAAATGTAAATGATCACAATAATGCCTTACTGCAAGTCAGGAGGAACACAGTACCACGGCTCCAGTTGTAGCCAGCACCAGGCAGCTAATGCCGGTACTAGGCAACTTTGGAGCTACAGCCATGTGCACATCCCCCACCGGGGCCTAGCCTTTTCTCGGGGCCTGTAGTCAGCCGGGGCCCGCAGTACCAAGTGGCTGGCGGTTGCGTCCTAGCACGCTAGGTGCACGGTGCTTGGTATGGGTAACCGAGGGCTGTCCTACAGCCTGGCAGGTCTCCAGCAGGGTGGTGTTGGCAAGAATGATAGGTGAGAGGCGGCTATAGCGGATCTCCCCTGGGCAACCCTTTGGTGTCTAGAGTTAGTCTCTGTGGGTGGACAGGGTGCCGGTGATGATGGCAGCTGTAGTAGCAGGGACCAGACGGAGGCAGAGGTTTGAACAAAAACAACTTACAGTTCTTTATTGGAACCGACAGGAACGCGCAGCCACTTCCTTTAACAAGTGGTGGAGTGCTGAGATGCAAGTTGGAGGGAGCCCAGGAGGGATTCTCAGCCTGGATCAGAGGGCAGGCTGGTAGGTAGCTGTGTCCTAATAGGATGGCTTCAGCTTTATCCTGGATTGCTTCAGTATCACCCTTAAAGGTAGGATGATACCCACTTTCCTCACTAACTAGCTATTAGCTTCACTCTTCAGAGGCAGGGGCTAGGCTCACCTGCTCTTGGTCTGGTAATGCTAGCTGCACACTGACTCTTCTGAGTCTCTAATCTGAGAGAGTGAACTCTCCCTCCACTCTGCAACTCTCTTCTGAAGAGACCTTGACTTCTAGAATTTTCCTCAACAGGGATCTTGTAACTCCCCTGGACAGGTGGTGGCTGCCCTCCCAATTACATCTCAGCTCACATCTCAGCTCACGAGCACAAGTATAACACCTTTGATTGCTGACACATATGACATCACATAAAACAGTTAACTCCTGCCTTGCCAGGCAGGATCTACCCTGCAAGTTCATCTGTGTATCTAGTGTTATGTAGTGACATGCTGTGAGGCCAATCAGACCCCTACACATGGCTGCAAGCTACATGGTGGAACGTATTCGCAACCACTTCCTCCGCTTGCATCCGGCGAGGGTGTTGCACATGTCCTTCTGCAAACCAATAGTAGCACACCACTGTTTCACCCCATGACCGTTATTGCTGCACCCCACCGATTCTGTATGCCCCCTATGCATGTCTGTCTGCTTGTGTCTTATTTGTTTACTGTCACTTTGTATTTTGTACTGTAATTGTTTTCACCTTACTGTATGTAATGTAATGTGGGCTTGTTACCGTACTGTCCTGTAACTGTTTGTTTGCAACCAAGGGAACTAGCACATGTACAAACGCCTCTCGTAGTATATGTATTAACTGTAACATTAATCCTGTCTTTTGCTACATCCACTGCCGTTGCCCGCCCGGCCTACCTGTACCGTAGCGGGCAACGGCAGTGGCACGGGGGAGGGGAGGTGTGGAGCATGCATGTCACCCGACACGCCGCTCCCACAGGCACATACACCCTGCTGCTCGCACTACCGAATGCTGGCCGCCGGCGTACTACGACAAAGATAGGACATGTCCTATCTTTTTTCCGGGTACGGAGCGGGACGGTGCCGCCGTGTGCAGCACCGTACCTCTCCCGTAGGGCGCCGTGCGCCCATTGCCGTCTATGGGGGACATATATCGGCCGTATATACGTCCCCCATACGTCCGTGTGTATGTAGCCTTTTGTGTAACAACAGCCAAAACTCTATGTATAAAACAAGTTCCCCCCAGGGGATCAATAAAGTACTATTGTGCTTCTTATAGTCCAAAGTCAGAGGATCCACACTGCAGATCTTCCTGACTACTTCCCTAAAGATTGGTTGAAGTGCTGACAAAGCGATTAACCCACTCTCTTCACTCCCTGATGTCCCAACATACGTATTACCTGCATTATCAAGGAAGTTAAAGAGCATCTACCCACAGGATAAAGGACTGTGTACAATGAGCCTGAGGGCTCCAGGCCCCATAGGTATTAATGGAGTCGTGATCCCCTCTGGCTCATTTGCATAAAGTCTTTCATCCTGGTGGTAGATGTCTTTTAAATAACTTACAGCGTACAAGAAGAATCCAGCTTGATCATTTGTTTCTTGCACCATTGCAAGTTCCTTAAACCCTTTGATTCTGCAACATGTCGTTAGATCCAGGGGATGGGTAATGATTTTTCTTTCTACTGTTGCTGGAACTGTGTATGTGAAGAGCTGTGTGTGTGAGTGGGTAAATGGATGTAAGCAGTGCTGTTTTGTGTTTTATGGACGTAGCAGAGCTGTGTGTGTGAGTGAATGGATGTAGCAATGGTATGGAATATATTTTTCCCATTTTGGAAAACTGGGTAGTGGTCTTATAGTTTGAAAACATGGTATCTGGGTACCTATGAGTTCCTGATATATTGTGATCAGTCTTTCTTACACCATTTTGTTTTCTCCATCCTTTTTTACTCACCCAAAGCTGCATTATACAGGGTTGGTTGTTTTGTTTGGTTTCACCCAAACCATGTTAATAAAGAAGAAAGGCAGGGAAAAAAAAACCCAGAACATACTGTACAGTGGGTAATGCAAAGTATTCAGATCCCTTAAATTTTTAACTCTTTGTTTCATTGTAGACACTTGCTAATTTAGTAAACAAAAAACGAAATATCACATGGTCATAAGTATTCACCTTTGCTGTGACACTCATTTTAATGTAATTACATAGTGTCCTTTCTTTCAATCCTCTTTGAAGATGGTTCTACTCCTTCGTTGGATCCAGCGTGTTTATTAAACTGATTGGACTTGATTAGGATAAGCACACACCTGTCTATATAAACATTCACAGCTCATATGCCATGTCAGAGCACATGAGAATCATGAGTCTAAGGAACTGCCCATGGAGCTAGGCACGGCACAGATCTGGCCAAGGTTACAAAAGAATTTCTGCAGCACTCAAGGTTCCTAAGAGCACAATGCCTCCAAATCCTTAAAATGAAAAGTTTGGGATGACAACCAATCTTCCTCAACCTGGCCTCCAGCCAACTAAGCAATCATCGGAGAAGAGTCTTGGTGAGAGTTAAGAGAACCCCCAAGATCACTTGGTAAGCTCTAGATGATGCAATAGGGAATGGGAGAAAGTTTCCACAAAGTCAACTATCTCTGCAGCCCTCACATCGGAGGTTTTATGGCAGAGTGTGCCAGCAGAAGCCTCTCCATGTCCAGACATATGCACCTATACTGGCTAAAACATCGAAAAGGAAAGAGCGAAATGGCGAGTTGATTATTAATTATTTAAAGAAAAGGGCTACAAGATAAGAAAAGCTAACAATGGACAATTTACTTTTTTATTTATGTAAGAGAGAGTATTCCATTTCTATTCTATAGGGTCATGAGCAGGCAAACAGTTCAGAACACAAGATACCAGGGAACCAGAGCCGGGTCACACACGGAAGACAGCAAATATACACATACCATACAGCACCTTGCTCAGGTTCGGAGAGTCAGGCATGCTGGACTATATGATGGTGGTGAAACACCCTGTTCCTTTAAGAAGGAGCAGACACCCGCCGCGCGCCTAAGGGAGCTGAAGCATGTGCCGAAACAGCGTCTGAAGGTAGCCTGGGACGGAGCGCGACAAGGTGTGGAAACCGTCGCCAGCATTACACTGTAATAGAATTGCATTCATTTAAAGAAACATACAATACAGCTTGGTACCAACTAACTTCACGTTTTGATAGTCAAATGTATCTTAGAGATACAAAAAAAACAAAATGCCCTAAAATTCCCCCCAAAACCCTTACCTCTTCAAATCCTATGCAGATTCAGTACAGGCACTTCAGCGATCACTTTCAGGACATAAACACTAAGGCTAATCACTGCGCTGCAAAGACAAGTGACTCTTAAAGACAAGTGAGACGTAAGTCATAAAAATAGGTGTCAAATGCTAAATATACACCCCCAGTTGTTATGAATTGGGTCTTCAGGTGTTAAACTCATGCACAACTTTGTAGAACTTTTTACACAAAGTTGGTCCTTTGTTAGTCGCACTTTAGGACAATGTATTATTTCTGCAAAAGACTGGTACAAATAGCCAAAATGAAATTGGTGCACTTAAAATGAACCGTTATCAGAAAGGTTTCTAATAAACTACCATAATATTGTCAAGCAGCCTACCACCTTCCAAATCATGTCTCGTTCATGGCCTGGTGCCGTGGCGTCATGCAGAAAAACTACTTTGAAGTGAGATGTAAATTTTTTGTATAAAGTCAAGGAGGCGGAGATTTAACACTGAATCAAGCTCTCTCTCTTCCTCAAAAGCCCCTTCACTGTAATTGATGCTCCTGCATCCAGAGACCGGATCTCCATGCATGAGTCAATCAAGAAGGAGGCGTTCAGAGCTTCTCACCTTGACTTCAGTGTTAAACTCTCATCCTCCTACTTTATACAACCAATTAACATCTCACTTCAAAGTTGATTTTGGCGGATGATGCCACCCACGCTTGCCCTGAAAGAAACAAAAACTATAGGTGTTACGCAGCATGACAATATAGGGTATTGGTTTATTAGGCCAATTGCTGATGACAGTTCCCTTAATCGGTTGTGTCAACAGAAAAACTGACATACATAAAAATAAATTAATAGTTGCATATACATACTACATTTAATAATTCTGTCCAGGGGCGGACTGGCCATTGTGTACCCACCGGAATTTCCCGTGTGGCCGGTCGGTCCTGGCCGGTCTGGGGCCGGTCAGGAGCTGGTGCAGGGCCGGTCTGCCTACCTAAACTTTTAACATAATCTATAGTACCTGCATCGTACGATGCAGTACTATTGATTAGTACACAGACGCCGCGAAGCCCGCTGCTTCTGCGTCTGTGTATACACTCACTACACAGGTCGCGCAACTGATGTCATTGCGCGACCTGTTGTAGCGTAGGAGTGGCTGGCACCTTACCAGCTGTCAGATGTCCGGCCTCCTGTATCTCCGCGGCTTGGTGTAGAGGCGCGGGGCAGTGACGTCACTATCCCGCCCTCCCGCACCAAGCTGCTGAGACCGAGGACATAGAGACACTGCGCCAAAGAGGTGAGTATTATGTTTTGTTTTTTTTAATTACAAACGGGGGACATTAATTATCTATCTGGGAATGGCAGGGTCATTAATTATATTCTGGGGTGGGGGTGGATTATTGTATGTATGGGGCTGGCAGTGGGCATAAATTATATGTCTTGGGGGGGGCATTATTCTATATTTGGGAATGGCAGAGAGCATTAATTATATGTCTTGGGGGGGCATTATTCTATATCTGGCATGGCATGGGGCATTAATTATATGACTGGGTGGGTGGGGGGCATTATTCTATATCTGGAATGGCAGGGGCAGTTAATTATGTCTGGGGTGGGGGATGATTATTGTATGTATGGGCTGGCATGGGCATAAATTATATGTCTTGGGGGGGGCATTCTTTCTATATTTGGGATGGCAGAGAGCATTAATTATATGTCTTGGGGGGGCATTATTCTATATCTGGCTATGGCAGGGAGCAATAATTATATAACTGGGGTGGGTGGGGGGGCATTATTCTATATCTGGGAATGCAGGGGGCATTAATTATATGTCTGGGGAGGGGGGGGGGGTTCATATCTGGGAATGGCAGGGAGCATTAATTATATGTCTGGGGTGGGGGTGGGGGCATTATTCTATATCTGGGAATGGCAGGGAGCATTAATTATATGTCTGGGGGAGGGGGGGATTTTTTTCTATATCTGGGAATGGCAGGGAGCATTAATTATATGTCTCCGGGGGGGGGGGGATTTTTTTTCATACGTGGAATGGCAGGGCGGCATTAATTATATGTCTGGGGTGGGGGGGGCATTATTCTATATCTGGGAATGGCAGGGAGCATTATTATATGTTCGGGGTGGGGGGGGGGGGGGCATTTCTATATCTGGAATGGCAGGGAGCATTAATTATATTTCTGGGTGGGGGGTGGATTAATGTATATATGGGGCTGGCAGTGGGCATAAATTATATGTCTGGGGTGGGGGTGGGGATTATAGTATATTAGTATATATGGGGCTGGCAGTGGGCATAAATTATATGTCTGGGGTGGGGGGGGGGATTATAGTATATAGTATATATTGGGGCTGGCGTGGGCATAAATTATCTTTCTGGGGGGGCATTATTCTATATCTGGGAATGGCAGGGGACATTAATAATATGTCTGGAGTGGAGGGGCATTATTGTATATATGGGGCAGGTCAGGGGGCATTAATTATATGTCTGGGGCGGTATGATGGGCACATTATTCTATGTCTATGGGCAGGCAGGGGGGCATTTATTATATGTCTGGGGTAGGCTGGGGCCATTATTATTACGCCTGGGTCGTAGTATAGGAGCTCTAATCCATACTGGGGTGGCATGGTGGGCGTTTAATGGGGTTAAGGATCAGAAATAAGAATAAATTATCCTTACCATTACAGTATGTTACATTATGGGGCACATTTGTGTTGGTACTAATATTTCAGGGGGCTCTATTACAGTAATTTGGAGGCACAGTATGGATTGGTAGGCAGAAAAGGGGACATTGGAAAGTGCAGAATAAGACGTCTGTGTGGTAAACTCTGCATGAATGCTGTGTACTGGAGGATAGACAAGTGATGAGTAGGAACTAATGGAGAAGATTGAGGAACGAGAACCAATCCGAGGAGACGTCACCTGATGTCAGCTGGATGCAAAAGGTGAGGTCTCATGTGTTTTTTGTAGCTGTACTATGATAATACTGAATTTTTTTTCATGTTCGCCGTCTGTTTTATATCATGTATTATAGTATTTATATTCTTACATATAGGGGCAGTTTTTAAGTAGGTATATTCCTTGGTACGTAGGGGGCAGTAGTATAGAGTTTATTCTTGTACATAGGGGAGTATGTAAAGTTTAATATGGGATATGTAGTTATATTCTTGTCACATGGGGCAGTATTATAGTAGTTATATTCTTGTAGCATAGGGCAGTATTATAGTAGTTATAATTTTGTACATAGGGTGCAGTATTATTGAGTGTATCTTGATTCCTGTACATGGGGGCATTATTTATAGTAGTTATATTTCCTGTCAAATAGGGGTCAGTATTATGATAGTTATTATTCTGTACATAGGTGGCCCCAGTATGTATAGTAGTTATATTCTGTACATAGGGGCCATTATGATATTCCTGTAAGGGGTATATTAGAGTTTCTTGTACATGGGATTTAGTTTTATTCTTCAGGGGCAGTATTATGTAAGTTATTCCTGGTACATAGGTGGGCAGTATTATAGTCTTATTTCCGTACATAGGGGGCAGTATTATAATGTAGTTTATATTCTTGTAACAATAGGGGGCAGCTATTGATAGTAGGTTATATTCCTGTAATAGGGGGCAGTAATTTATAGTAGTTTATATTCTCATGTACATAGTGGGGCAGTATTATAGAGTTTATATCTGTACCATAGGGCATATATAGTAGGTTATTTCCCGGGGGGGGGGGGGGGCTGTACATCGGGGCACTATTATAGTAGTTAATAGTTCCTGTACAAGGGGGCAGTATTATAGTAGTTATTGCCTGTACTGGTGCGTATTAATATAGTTATATTCCTGTACATAGGGTGGCAGTATTATGTAGTTATATTCTGTACTAGGGGCAGTATTTATAGTAGTATTATTCTTGTCCTAGGGGCAGTATATAGTAGTGTATATTCGTACACTCAGGGGCAGTATTCATAGTGTTATATGCTCTTGGTACATAGGGGGCAGTATTATATTAGTTATATTTCCGTGTACATAGGGCAGTATTATAGTAGTTCTATTCTACTAGGTATAGATTAATTCCTGTACATAGGGGGCAGTTTATAGTAGTTATATTCCTGACATATGGGGGCCGTATTATAGTAGTTATATCTTGTACTAGGGGAGTATTAATAGTGTTATATTCTTGTACATAGGGGCAGTATATAGTAGTTATATTCTGTGTAGCATAGGGGGCTGTATTTATAGAGTTATATTCTTGTACATAGGGGGGGCAGTTTATGTAGTTATATTCTTGTACATATGGGGCAGTATTAAAGTAGGTTATATCTGTCTGTACGTAGGGGGCAGTAGTTATAGTAGTTATATTCCTGTATTGAGGCGTATAGTAGAATTCGAAAGGGCAGTATTATAGTAGTTATTTCTTGTACATACGGGGGCAGTATATATAGTAGTTAGTATTTCTTGTACATAGGGGCAGTATTAGCGTAGTTATTTCCTTGTACATATGGGGCAAGTTTATATTAGTAGTTATATTCCTGTACATAGGGGCATTATGATAGTAGTTATATTCCGCTACCTGGGGCAGATTATAGTAGTTATTATATTCTGGACATAGGGCAGGGTATATTAATGTTCGCTTCTTTCTTGTACATGGGGCATAATATCTTATATTCTTGTACAATAGGGGGCATATTAATAGTAGTATTCTTGTACTAGGGGGCATGTTATTATTAACGTACGTAGGGATTATTTGGTTATTTCCTGTACTAGGAGGCAGTATTAAGTAGTTTAATTTCTTGTACATAGGGGCTCAGTATTATAGTAGTTCTATTCTTGGTACATAGGGGGGCAGTATTATATAGTTATATTCTTGTACATAGGAGCAGTATTATAGTAGTTCTATTCCTTGTACATAGGACGCATATTATAAGTAGTTATATTCTTGTCATAGGGGGCAGTATTATATAATTTATGTTTTTGTACATGGGGTGCGTATTATAGTAGTTATATTCGCTTGTACTATGGGGCAGTCTTAATTAGTAGTGTTATATTCCTGTACATAGGGGTGACACGTATTCAGTAGTTAGTAATTCTTCTACATAGGGGCCGTATTATAGTAGTTATATATTCCTTTGGACATAGGGGGCAGTATTCTGTAAGGTAGTTCTTGTACATAGGGGGCAGTATTATAGTATTTATATTCCTGTGACATAGGAGGCGTATTATAAGTAGTTATATTTCCTTGTACATAGGGGCAGTATTATAGTAGGTTATATCCTGTACATAGTGGGCAGTATTTAGTGTATATTCTTTACCTAGGGGGCATATAGTATGTTATAATCTCCGTACATAGGGGGCAGTATTATAGTAGTTTATATTCCCCTGAGTACATAGGGGCAGTATTATAATAGTTATATTCTTGTACATAGGGGGGGCATTAATTTATAGTAGGTATAGTTCCTGTTAACATATAGTGGGTGGGGACAAGTATTATAGTAGCATACCATGATCCAGCATTAGTATAGAAACCTGGGCCCTGCTTTATTGGTTAAGGTACATGTTCGGCCAAAAAAATCCATAGATTTGGTCTACGCGTTTCAGAGTAATTAATTAGGTAAATGCAAAATTACATAAGAGGGTTTTTTTTAATTTACATGAAGAACAAATGAAATACAAGAAAATTTACAAAAGATATACATATTTGTCATTTCTGGACATCAGAATGATAATATAGAATCTAATGCCTTGAAGCGTGCGAGAGGTGGAGGCGGAGCAAGGAAAAACCTTAGACAAGTCGCTGATCTTGGATTGCCAGCTGTACGATCATGTGATACGAAGAGGAAGGTTTTTTTATATATATAAGCCGAGGCCCCTAATTTAACCACAAAAAACTGGGAAAACCTTTTGACTCAAGTATAAGCCGAGGTTGGGAAATGCATTGGTCCCAGCCTCCCAGCATGTAACCAACCAGCCCCCAGTAGTATATAGCCAGTCCCCCAGTAGTATATAGCTAGCCTGCCTAGTGTAGTATATAGCTAGCCAGCCCCCAGCACATAAAAAATAAAGTTACAAACTTAACTTCTGGTGGTCCATGATGTTTGGCACGGCTCCCCGAGCATTGCCGAGTCTCTGCCGACTGTTACAGCAGAGAAAAGAAAGAAGAGGAGCCACAGGGAGACGCACATAGCATCATGGCATCATGGAGCCACTACGAACATCGGAGCGCCGCAAAGGTGAGTATGTAAGTTTATTTTTTTATAGACCAGTGTATAAGCCAAGGTGGTTTTTTTCAGCACATTTATTTCCACTAATTTGAAGTACAATGTGTGGCAAGAAAAAAATCTCAAAATTACCTGGATATGTTAAAGCATTTAAAGATTATAACCACTTATAGTGACACAGGACAGATTTTAAAAATTGTCTTGGTCCAGAAGCCCTAAAGTGACTTGGTCCTCAAGGGATTAATCAAAGGGTGAAAAAAGTTGAAATAAGCAATTTTCTTTAAATAAAAATATTACCAAGTTTAGTTTTATTAGATGCATTCTTTGTTTATCTATTTCAATACACAGGTACTATATGTTTCTCAATATTTACATGAGCAATTTAAAAATTGGCATAAGGAAAATAAACAATAATTTAAAAAATACTGTGTGTAATTTGTAATTAGGTCCCACTATCAGGTCCCTGAAATTTTGATGTTGGGGTGTTTACACATAGTCTACTTTTAGAGGGTACCTGTCAGCAGAAATCAACCTAGGGCGGCACGGTGGCTGAGTGATAGCACTTCTGCCTTGCAGCACTGGGGTCCTGGGTTCGAATTCCATCCAGGTCAACATCTGCAAAGAGTTTGTATGTTCTCTCCGTGTTTGCGTGGGTGCTCCGGTTTCCTCCAAAACATACTGGTAGGTTGTTTAGATTGTGAGCCCCATGGGGACAGGGACCAATTTGACATGCTTTGTGCATTGCTGTGTTATCTGTGTGCGCTATATAAATAATTATTTAATTATTATTATTAAACACCTTCTAGATCATGTCTATCTCGGCATTGCCGAGTCTCTGCCGACTGTTACAGCAGAGAAAAGAAAGAAGAGGAGCCACAGGGAGACGCACATAGCATCATGGCATCATGGAGCCACTACGAACATCGGGAGCGCCGCAAAGGTGAGTATGTAAGTTTATTTTTTTATAGACCAGTGTATAAGCCAGCAGAGAAAAGAAAGAGAGGAGCCACAGGGAGGACGCACATAGATCATGATCATGGCGCCACTACGAACATAGGGAGCGCGGCAAGGTGAGTAGGTAAGTTTATTTTTATAGACCAGTGTATAAGCGAGGTGGGTTTTTTCAGCACATTATTTCCACTAATTTTAAGTCAATGGTGGCAAGAAAATAATCTCAAATTACCTGGATATTTAAGCATTTAAAGATTATAACCACTTATAGGACACAGGACGATTTTAAAAACGTCTTGGTCCAGAAGCCCTAACGTGCTTGGTCCTTAGGGGTTAATCAAAGGGTGAAAAAGTTGAATAAGCAATTTTTCTTTAAATAAAAATATACCAGTTTAGTTGTATTAGTGCATTCTTTGTTATCTATGTCAATACACAGGGACTATATGTTTTCAATTTACATGGAGCAATTTAAAAATTGCAAAGGAAAAAAAAAAAAATTTAAAAAATACGTTGTAATTTAATTGGTCCACTAACAGGTCCCTGAAATTTTGATGTTGGGGGTTACAAACATTACTTGTTAGAGGGTACCTGTCAGCAGAAATCAACCTAGGGCGGCCGGTGGCTGATTGAGTAGCCATTCTGCCTGCAGCACTGGGTTTGGGTTCGAATTCACCCAGGTCAACAATCTGAAAGAGTTTGTATGTTCTCTCCGTGTTTGCGTGGGTGTCCTACGGTTTCCTCCCACATCAAAAACATACTGTAGGTTGTTTGATTGTAGCCCCTGGGGACAGGGACCAGTGAAATGCTTTGGCATTGCGCGTTATCTGTGTGCGCTAATAAATGTTATTTAATTATATTAGTAAAACACCTCGAGATCCTGTCTATCTCATGGCCCAGCACGGTGGGCTTCCTTCAGAAATCAACTTTGAAGTGACATGTAATTGGTTGAATAAGTCAGTATGCAGAGAGTTTAACAATGTGTCAAGTCGCCTCACTTCAGCATGTCCGCTGTACTGTAATTGGTTGGTCTGCATCAGGCACATCACTAACCGATCGCCTTCTTCTGAGGTGAGGAATAAAATGCTGAGCTCCCCACCTCAATGGACTTTATACAATTAATTTACAACTAACTTCAAAGTTGATTTTCTGACGATGCCACCCCAGTGAGGCATTAGAGCAGTGATGGCAAACCTTTTAGCGACCGAATGCCCAAACTGCAAACCCAAATCCCCTTCATTATGTGAGGTGGCAACCAAAATTAGAGAAGTAAATGATTGCTCCTGTTCTTCAACAACATTCAATTTCCGGGCCTCCTGAGGAAACCAACACAGTAGACAAGAACGAGGGAAAAATGCATCATTGTGGCTTCTTTCCAGGTCCCTCTGTACACAGAGAATCATGGGGCCAACAGTAGGTCCTTCCGAGAAATTAGGCCCTGTCTACACATCTTCCCTTATTCCTACCAGTCAAGTAGCCAAGTAAGTATCATTAAAAATTATCATGAAAAGCAAAGATTTTAAAATGGCTTGAACTAATGAAATTCTTTGAGTCCTGTATGGTGGGCTGGGCGATGGCCCAGGTGCCCACAGCAAGGGCTCGGAGTGCCGCCCTGCACCGGTGCCATAGGTCGCCACCACTGCATTAGAGAAACATGATCTGGAGAAAGTTAATCGGCTCACAAAAATACTGCTGTGGTTTATAGGGCAATTTCTGACGACAGGTTACCTTTAAATCATTGCAACTCTAGATCATAGCTTTGTGAAAAATTGACATTTCTATTTACGATTAATTTTATTATCTCATAAATATATATTATAATATTGGACACAGGATTGATCTACCTCTGTGCCACACATGAATCAGTAGCAAGGTTAGGAATGTAGCTTTGTGATTTGCCATTTCGATGACCACTGAAGGCCGTTACCATGGAGATGACTGTAAGTGTGATGTCCGACGCCCCTCACACTCCATTCACAACTCATCAGTGTGTCATACGGCTTCAGTGCGCGCAGAGCGGAAACGTATTAACAATTTCAAACCTTGTACCTTATTTCCTCTATTTTCCATATTTTTCATCTTATAACAGTTTTGTCTTATTAACAGTCATGAATCACGACTCATCTCCTTTTCATTCATTATTTTGACTTCTGATTGAAATAACTCCAACAACTTACATAGCCTGTAAACACGATGGAGGAGACGCCTGTCATATGGAACTGGCCGCATCTAGTATCAGACTTGAAGCTAAATCCAAATGATTCTCGTTTGGAGTAAAAAAAGAGCACAATTGGATCCTACGGAAAATGTCGCAAATGTTTGTATGTGACCTTTTCAACCACTTGGAGAATTAGGAAAGGACAAGCAAGATGTATCTAAGGAACTTCATTAGGCCCGATTTTTTAACCGCGCTTTGTAGATATTATTGCATATGTTTTAAAGGGGTTATTATGAGGTCGAAAAACAAGGCTGTTTTTTTAAAAAGTGTCCATTCTGACCATGGGTAGTGGGTGGTACTGCAACAAGCTGCATTTATTTCTAGTCATATAAACAATTCGGCACATCTTGAAATATGGTGGCATCAGATTAGGGATCCTACGCCAAAAGGTATATTAATCAAAAAAGCTGTGCCACAAGTTTGCATAACTTTATTCAGGACAAATAGTTCAGTCAGTATGTTGTTCCCCCTGGGCCTTTTTTATTCAAACACTATGAAATCCAGGGAATAAGCTTAAATACATTATCAAAATTTTAAGGAAGTATAATCCAAGATGGCGCCTTTATGTTGTGCCTTTATGTTGGCTCCTGCCTCCAGATGTAAGAACAAAAGAGCAAAATCCAAGCATGTGGAAGGATCCCTGGCCCCGGCACATGGCAGAAACCCAGCTCTTCCTGACCATCATCAAGCAAGCATGCCCCAGGTGACGGAGAAATGGCAGATTTGGCCAAATCGGAGACGAGATCCACGAGGAAGCCAACGGCACATAACAAGTACAGCATGCGTGGGCCCGCTCCCACTACCTCTACGTGGTCTGCGTTTTGTCCAGATTGTACCAGGGGGGAGTGGTGGTATTTCTGTCCGTCTGGACTCAGGCTAGACTGTGGGGATCCTGAGTCCGACTCTTCGTTATCTGGTGGTCCCGACGAAGTGAGCCATGCTTCTGTCCCTTGGCAGTGTCCTGTATCGGGGTGAACTCAGAGTGTGGACAAATGTGTTGCATCCAGTGTTGCGCTGCAGGGACCAGCCGAGGAGCCCATCACAGTTGGGGGCAGAAATTGCGGCACCCAGCACCTGTATAACCTCCGTATTCACCACCATCAACAGCACACATTTAGAGGGTCCTGGCCACACCACTACATCCAGGATGCGGCACCAAAATACCAGAAGTTGTCAACAACTTTGGCCACCATGCATTCCAACTGCAATTGAGCCACCGTCCCGTAGCTGCACACCGCACCGAATCCTGATCCCGAAAGTGAGTCCTGGTACCAGTAAAATACCAGCCGATGTCATGGTAACAGAGGTAAGTAGGCGAGACACCTGCGTGAAGAGTGAAGGGTCAATAGGTCAAGGGGCAGTTCAGGGCTCTCACCACTGATCGCGGGTGCATGCGTAGTAAGCTACCGGTGTTGTCCACCGGCGAATGTGACCTATGAGTGTAACAGGGCTATGTATAGCCAAGTTTATCCAGGGGATAAGGAAACACAGGCATTCTAAAAGTAATGGGTTGAGGGTACTGCGTAGGAAATGTATGTGTCATATATAAATCCTGAGAAAAATAAAAAATAAAATGTACATAGTAATAAAATAAGCATATGATTTGGCAAGTGAGAATAGGAGGTTCATCATATTTGTACGACAGGGATGTTACACTGGAAAAGGGCAAATATAAGGCAGATATAGTTTAATGATTATGTATGTAATCTTATACAACGAAAGACATAGTGTATCATCTAGTGATCTAACTGGCAAATAGGTCAAGTTAGTATATGTAGCAACACATAGAACCCAGTGCGCAACATTGCCCTTGAGGGATAATGGGGCCCGGGGATGCAGAGCACCATGGTACGTGGCCGGGATGCACTGCGGATTGGGGCCCCGGGCCCCTCCCTCTGTGTCTGGCCGGCGCTCTCCTAACCGCCCCACCCACCTTTTCTGCTGGGCCACCACCCCGCTACCTACCGCCTGCACCGCCCTAGGCCACTGCCCGGGACCCACGCCTGCCCGCGGATAGGTAAGCGCCCTCGCCCTAACCTACAGCACAGTAACAACACGCCCCACAACTCCACGCCCCGAACCTAACAAAGAACCACCGACCCGGCCCTCCGTAACAAGCACAACCCGCCCAGACCCCAGACAACCATACCGAGGAACACCCACCTACCCACCAGCATCCTATAAGGTAGGAATCTCCATGATGTACTAGTGTAGTACAGTATGATATGGATGCAGGATATGAGTGTTAGAACTTTATGTGTGTGTTATTAAAGTATATAAAGGTGTGTATATATCAGTGTTATTAAATATGCGTAATTTATTAAACATGTCATGTAAAGGGTACATTCACAAGAACGTATGGAGGGACGCATATCCTGGCCGAAAATTGCTGATGGAGAGACGTCCCTAAGGCGTCTATAGCGACCTGGGGCTCGGACGGTTTGAGCCGTGGTTGGCAAAAGAGATAGAGCCGACTGAACGACCATGCCGGCTATATTCTTATGGAGAGGGGAGGGGTGTGGGACGCGATCACATCTCTCTCTCCAGCAGGCCCGGACATTGACCTGCAGCCTACATGCAGCCTTACATATTGTATATATTTGTTTTAAGGGGAAGGGGGGCCCATGCAGAAATTTAACTATGGGGCCCAGCCATCTCCTAGTTATGCTTATACATGACTCATAGTATGACCTAGTTTGAATAACTAGAATTGGGACTATACACATTAGGTCAACAGATCATAAGAAGCTCTAGTAATGTTATAGTCCCGGTCAGTCTCTAGGTTCGAGAATCTGTTATACTGTTAATCCAACATGCTACTGTTTCTCAGGAGGTTATCCGTTACTCCTGTCTTGGTTGGGAGAATGCTCAATTACCTTGAAAATTTCAATTGTGCCATTTATGGCGCTGTCATGGAAAAGGTGCTGGGAGGGCTAATAGGAGATGTTCTTCCGAATGAAGATTTGTGTTGTCGATCTAACCTTCTGAGATGAGCTCTCGATGTCTATCAAACACAGGGGCATTTAATCAAAATTACACAGCAAAAGCAAATGTTCACATGTGTAATCCATCACAAATGGGAGCTTCTTTACAGTGTATGATGAGTAAAATATCTCCCCCCCCCCCCCCCCCACTTGAGCAGGAGACCTTTCATGGTTGCCTAGAGTGTTACGTTAAGATTCTAAGGTCGAGTGCGCAGGGAGAAGTGGATTGAAACTCCTCAATCACAAGGAAGCCTTTGCAGGAAGGACCAGTGACCTCGTGAATATTAAGAACACTTTATTAGCAGTGGGTGAAAGGGGGTGGCACAAAGAACTTGTTTTTAAAGGGGGGTCAAGAGGCGGACTACCTGATGAGGTGTGAACGATCTGCATGTGATTCTCAATTGCCTTATTCATATACACTCACGGTCAACTTTATAGGTACACCTGTCCAACTGCTCATTAACACTGTAATTTTCTAATCAGCCCAACACCATGGCGGCAACTCATTTAGGCATGTAGACATGGTCAAAACACAATATCCATGCAGTTCAAACAGCATCAGATGGGAAGAAAGAGGTGATTGGAGTGACTCGTTGAACATGGCATGGTTGTTGGTTGCCAGAAGGGCAGGTCTGAGTATTTCCGAAACTGCTGTCTTACTGGATTTTCACGCAAAACCATCTCTAGGGTTACAGGAGAATGTTTGTCTGAAAAGAAAAACATCAGTGAGGAAGTTTGTGGGCGGAAATGCCTTGTTGATGCAGGCGTCAGAGGCGAATGGGACAGACTGGTTCGAGTGATAGAAAGGCAACAGTGACTCAAATCGCCAACGTTACAACCAGATAGGCAGGCAGCGCAGAAGAGCATCTCTGAACGCACAGTACGTCGAACTTTGAGGCAGATGGGCTACAGCAGCAGAAGACCACACCGGGTGCCACTCCTTTCAGCTAAGAACAGGAAAGTGAGGCTACAATTTGCACAAGCTCATCGAAATTGGACAGTAGAAGATTGGAAAAACGTTGCCTGGTCTGATGAGTCTCGATTTCTGCTGCGACATTCGGATGGTAGGGTCAGAATTTGGCGTCAACAACATGAAAGCATGGATCCATCCTGCCTTGTATCAACGGTTCAGGCTGGTGGTGGTGGTGTCATGGTGTGGGGAATATTTTCTTGGCACTCTTTGGGCCCCTTGGTACCAATTGAGCATCGTTGCAACGCCACAGCCTACCTGAGTATTGTTGCTGACCATGTCCATCCCTTTATGACCACAATGTACCCAACATCTGATGGCTACTTTCAGCAGGATAATGCGCCATGTCATAAAGCTGGAATCATCTCAGACTGGTTTCTTGAACATGACATTGAGTTCACTGTACTCAAATGGCCTCCACAGTCACCAGATCTCAATCCAATAGAGCATCTTTGGGATGTGGTGGAACGGGAGATTCGCATCATGGATGTGCAGCCGACAAATCTGCGGCAACTGTGTGATGCCATCATGTCAATATGGACCAACATCTCTGAGGAATGCTTCCAGCACCTTGTTGAATCTATGCCACGAAGAATTGAGGCAGTTCTGAAGGCAAAAGGGGGTCCAACCCGTTACTAGCATGGTGTACCTAATAAATTGGCCGGTGAGTGTACTTATGTATTTTATTCCGATTTACATCTTTATTTATTTTTCTCAGGATTTATATATGACTCATACATTTACGCATACACAAACCCTTACTTTTAGTATTCCTGTATATATTGTCCCCATGGGTACACTCGGGATATACACAGCCCTGTTCCACTCATACGTCAGCACACACATCATCCTATACGCGCCCATCTGCCCATTCATTCTGCTGGCGGACAACTCGGGTAGCTGCTACGCATGCACCTGAAATCAGTGGGTGCATGCTATTCCCGACAGGTGTCTCATCTACTTTACTTCCGGTTGCCATGACATATGTCCTCTCCCATGCCTCCTGCTTTCTGGAGACTTCCTGATTCTCAGGTCTCTCAGACATTGGTCGGCAGTGCATACTTTTAAGGGGAGCAAGAAGTGTACAAAGAATTAGACTAGAATTGAATAAAAGGTCTCTCTCATTTAAGTCTTTGTCAAATGCAAATTACTTTATCATTTATCATACACCTCCAACTCTGTCCTCCAACAACTAACCTATTCTTAATCTAGTGGACTTGCAGTTGCATAATAATAATAAAATTAATAGAATGTTCTGCCAAACATGGCGCCCCTGTAGGTGACTGCTGTGCATATGCTTCTGCACCCCTCCACCCAACCAACCCCCTGCCCCACAGCACCTGTTTGGCACTTAGCCTGTCACCCCCCCTTTTCAGTACCTAGCCAATCAGCAGCAGCAGGTGTTCAACGTTGTATGACTTGGTGCAACAGAGCACCTGAACTGGAACCTGGCAGCCAAGAAAAGCAGTTATGGCATCATCCGAGCACCTGAAATGTAAATGATCACAAATAATGCCTTACTGCAAGTCAGGAGGAACACAGTACCACGGCTCCAGTTGTAGCCAGCACCAGGCAGCTTAAGTGCCGGTACTAGGCAACTTTGGAGCTACAGGCCATGTCTCTTCTGCCAAACCAATAGTAGCACACCACTGTTTCACCACAATGACCGTTATTGCTGCACGACACCGATTCTGTAGTGCCCCCTATGCATGTCTGTCTAGCTTGTGTCTATTTGTTACTGTCACTTTTGTATTTTGTACTGTAATTGTTTCACCTTACTGTATGTAATGTAATGTGGGCTTGTTAACCTGTACTGTCCTGTAACTGTTTGTTTGCAACCAAGGAACTAGCAACATGTAAGAAAACACCTCTCGTAGTATATGTATATAACTGTAACGTTAATCCTGTCTTTGGCTACATTCACACTGCCGTTGCCCGCCCGTACCGTACCATAATGGCAGTGCACGGGGAGAGAAGTAGGAGGTGAGCGCAGCTCACCCCCGCCCCTCTCCACAGGAAATAATGGCGCACGGCGCCGTACTACGGACAAAGATAGGACCCCATTTTCCGGGGTACGGAGCGGGACGGTGCTGCACGTGTGCTGCACCGTACCGCTACCGTAGGGCGCCGTTCGCCCATTGCCGTCTATGGGGGACATATATCGGCCGTATATACGTCGGCCGTATATAAGTCCCCCATACGTCAGTGTGAATGTAGCCTTTGTGTGTAACAACAGCCAAAACTCTATGTATAAAACAAGTTCCCCCCAGGGGATCAATAAAGTACTATTGTGCTTCTTATAGTCCAAAGTCAGGAGGATCCAGCACTGCCAGATCTTCCTGACCACTGTCCTGAAGATTGGTTAAAGTGCTGACAAAGCGATTAACCCACTCTCTTCTCTCCCTGATGTCCCAACATAAGTATTACCTGCATTATCAAGGAAGTTAAAGAACATCTACCACCAGGATAAAGGACTGTGTACAAATGAGCCTGAGGGGCTCCAGGCCCCATAGGTATTAATGGAGTCGGGAGCCCCTCCGGCTCATTTGCATAAAGTCTTTCATCCTGGTGGTAGATGTCTTTTAAATAACTTACAGCGTACAAGAAGAATCCAGCTGATCATTTGTTTCTTGCATCATTGCAAGTTCCTTAAACCCTTTCATTCTGCAACATGTCGAGTTAGAGCCAGGGGATGGGAAATGAAGTTTTCTTTCTACTGTTGCTGGAACTGTGTATGTAGAAGAGCTGTGTGTGTGAGTGGGTAAATGGATGTAGCAGTGCTGTTTGTGATTTTATGGACGTAGCAGAGCTGTGTGTGTGAGTGAATGGATGTAGCAGAGGTATGGAATATATTTTTCCTATTTTGGAATAGTAAAACTAGGTAGTGTCTTATAGTTTGAAAAACATGGTATCTGGGTACCTATGAGTTCCTGATATATTGTGATCAGTCTTTCTTACACCATTTGTTCTCCATCCTTTTTTACTCACCCAAGGCTGCATTATACATGGGTTGGTTGTTTGTTTTGGTTTCACACAAACCATTTAAATAAAGAAGAAAGGCAGGGAAAAAAGAAACCCAGAACATACTGTACAGTGGGTATGCAAAGTATTCAGATCCCTTTAAATTTTTAACTCTTTGTTTCATTGGCGGTTGCGGCCTAGGCACGCTAGTGTCACTGTGCTTGGTATGGGGAACCGGAGGGCTGTCCTACAGCCTGGCAGGTCTCCAGCAGGGTGGTGTTGGCAAGAAATGATGAGGGAGAGGCTGCTATAGCGGATCTCCCTGGGGCAACCCTTTGGTGTCTAGAGTGTGAGTCTCTGTGTGGTGGACAGGGTGCCGGTGATGATGGCAGCTGTAGTAGCAGGGACCAGACGGAGGCAGAGGTTGAACAAAAACAACTTACAGTTCTTTATTGGAACCGACAGGAACCGCAGCAACGTGCCTTTAACAGAGTGGTAGAGTGCTGAGATGCAAGTTGGAGGGAGCCACAGGAGGGATTCTCAGCCTGGATGCAGAGGGCAGGCTGGGAGGTAGCTGTGTCCTAATCGGATGCTTCAGCTTTATCCTGGATTGCTTCAGGTATCACCCTTAAAGGTAGGATGATACCCCTTTCCTCACGAACTAGCTATTAGCTTCACTCTTCAGGCAGGGGCTAGGCTCACCTGCTCTTGGTCTGGTGTGCTGACTGCACAGACTCCTCTGAGTCTCTAATCTGAGAGTGTGAAGTCTTTCCTCACACTGCACTCTCTTCTCAGAGAGAACTGACTTCTAGAAGTTTCCTCAACAGGGATCTTGTAACTCCCCTGGTCAGGTGGTGGCTGCTCCTCCAATTACATCTCAGCTCACATCTCAGCTCACAGAGACAAAGTATAACACCTGTGATTGGCTGACACATATGACATCACATAAAACAGTTAACTCCTGCCTTGCCAGGCAGGATCTACCACTGCAGAGTTCATCTGGGTTATCTAGTGTTATGTAGTGACATGCTGTGAGGCTAATCAGGCCCTACACAGGCTGCAAGCTACATGGTGGGACGTATTCGCAACCACTCCTCCGCCTTGCATCGGCGAGGGTGTTGCATACCCCCGGGGCAATTGAAAGAGCCGCTCTCGGCTCGACTACAGATGGTTTGGGGCGCAGAGGTAGACAAGGGCACTTCTGGGAAGCGTAGGCTACATGATATGTAGGGACAAACCGCCCATGGTCCTGGAGACTGCAAAGTATTCAGATCCCTTTAAATTTTTAACTCTTTGTTTCATTGCAGCCAATTTGCTAATTTAGTAAACAAGAAAAACTGAAATATCACATGGTCACAAGTATTCACCTTTGCTGTGACACTCATATTTAATGTAATTTACATAGTGTCCATTTCTTTCAGATCCTCTTTGAGATGGTTCTACTCCTTCGTTGGATTCCAGCTGTGTTTAATTAAACTGATTGGACTTGATTAGGATAAGCACACACCTGTCTATATAAAAATTCACAGCTCATAGTGCATGTCAGAGCACATGAGAATCATGAAGTCTAAGGAACTGCCCTGGTATATATGGGGCTGGCAGTGGGCATAAATTATATGTCTGGGGTGGGGGGGGGATTATAGTATATATGGGGCTGGCAGTGTGCATAAATTATATGTCTGGGGGGGCATTATTCTATATCTGGGAATGGCAGGGGACATTAATAATATGTCTGGAGTGGGAGGGGGGCATTATTGTATATATGGGGCAGGCAGGGGGCATTAATTATATGTCTGGGGCGGTATGGGCACATTATTCTATGTCTAGGGCAGGCAGGGGGCATTTATTATATGTCTGGGGTAGGCTGGGGCCATTATTATTACATCAGGGTGATAGTAGGAGCTCTATCCATACTGGGGTGGCATGGTGGGCGGTTAAGGGGGTTAAAGGAGAGAAATAAGAAATAAATTATCCTTACCATTACAGTATGTTACATTATGGGGCACTATTTGTGTGGTACTAATATTTCAGGGGGCTCTATTACAGTATTTGGGGCACAGTATTGATGGTAGCAGAAGAAGGGACAATGGGAAAGTGCAGAACATAAGACTAGACAATTGTTTTTTTTGCCCATGACAATGGAGTTTAAAAATTTTGTGTAATTGGACCAAGGATTATCAATAAAGTTAATTACAGAAATATTCAAGCTGATAATGGCAGTCTGGACTTAGGAAAGAATTCCAGAGAGCTTCACCCAGAGGTACATGGGGCAGAGGGGTCCGTTCTGTCACTATGGGTTGTCTGTAGTCGGGATTGTCCTTAATAGGGGACCGCAGGTACTTGTTATAATATAAACTAGCAAGAGAAGTGCTTAGGTTGTTAAGATCAGTCTGTTGTGACCCCCAAGAGACGATAATTCCATTCACAAAGCAGATGTGCTGAAACGCTTACATTAACGACGTTAGATAAAACAGGCGGTTTACTGACAGGCGAAAGGACGGATGTTTGGAAACACACCCCCATCTTCTGAATACATTCATTACTTAAACCATATTAGATCAATTCCCCCGGATGTTGGTAATGTAATGCAAAATATAACATTCTGGTCCACATGCAATAGCAAACCTGAACATAGACAACAAATAATGTGGTAAAAACAGTCAGGAATCTGTCATTATCATGAATCAGAACGGTCTGTACCCACCGTGCAATTAAGGCAGAGAACAGCAACATTTCATCATAAATGTTTTGATCTTTTTAGAAATTCGCTAGGAAACATGGAGGGGACTGAAAGCAGTAAGAAGGGATCAGGATACTATGTGTGCATTGGCTATAACCAGTACTATACCGTATGTTGACAAAATAAAACATATTCTATTGCAGCTCCGTAGTTCTCCTAGACCTACTAAACTGCTGCTATTTCCAGATACTGTTAAAAAATAGTAGAATTTGCTTTAAAGCCCCTCCTATAAAAAACTATATAAGTCAGGGAATGTTTCATAGGACCAAATACGTTTAAGATACAATTAATAGAAGCACTGTATAATAAAATATAGACACAAGAAGTATGTCGCACCTCTATTTTGGTAGTACCCATTGCACTGTTATCCCCAATCTACATGGGAGGGGAAACAAGCTGATAGATGGGTCCGGACTGCTGGGGAACCCCCAATGGTCACACAAATCTGGGAACAGGGGGCTCAGATGCTTGTAATCTGCCATTTCGATTAGCGTCCTACCTCCTCCATTCAAAGTCGATGGAGAGTGTCAGAAATTAACAGCACAAGTGCCTTGGTTACTCCGCACAACCATTGGTGATGGAGATGATTGAGCGCGGACACGTCCATAGATTGAATGCAGTGCCAGGATTGCAAGTCGCACCCATAGGGAGAGAGGAACATGTTCGCCCAGTTGCTGGGAATGCCTCTTTTTTGGGATTAGTGGTGCTCCAAAAGCAGCTGATTATTATCCACAGGATAGAGGATAACTGTACTTGGTACATAACTTTAATTGAAGTTAAATCACCAGAATTACTGAATTAAAGGTGTATGTAATAGGCTGCCACCGCTGGGAACAAGCTCGACAGTGTGGGATGAGAAGAGGTACCGGGTTCCTGAGGAGCGAGTTCATAAAGGGAGACCTAAATCTCTCTGCCATCGACATCAGCACAAAAAACCTGCGCCCCAGGGTTCACGATTGGGTTTCCATGTCAAGCAGTTCCACAGGATAAGCCTCACTGCTGATGGTGGAGCTCAGTGCTGAGAAGAAGGGATCCCAGGTACCTCCATTGAGACCCACATCGCTGGCCCATGAATGTTGTTTGCTCCATTCATCATATATGAGAGCTAAGAGGTGCCGAGAGGTGCACCAATTATCTCAACGAGTGGACAAGAGGTCTACGGAGGCACCTTGGACCACATTGGACCACTTCGTTCTCGTGTGATCTGTGGGGGTATCATCAATGGACCCCAGTATCAGCAAGTTCTGCCCTATTCTGATGGATAGGGCCTCCTACTTGGTTGGTGGGGGGAGAGTTGTATGCTTTAACTATGTGGGAAATATTGGAGAGGCTGCGTCTGTTTTCAGCATGGCGGTTGCCCTGTGTACAAATAGTTTAGAAAACTTCTTTGGGGTGGGTTGTAGTTGAATATATCAAAAGATTATTTTCATCTGCAGTATATGAATAGGGATAATACATAGCAAATACAAAGATGGGAATATTGTTTTGTTCAGAGGGTAAGTCCTGAATATATCCTAACAGGTAAGGAACAAGAGATTTGGGAGAAATCTCAGCCACTCTACTGTTACAGTTGGACTCTACACGGTTATCAAGAAGGCTAACGTGCTCTTTGTCATTTGAGATATAAATAAGTAAAACTGACAGGCATGATCATATCTCTGATTCTGCCAAGATACTGTAACAAAATAAGGTTAGGATTAATGACAACTTTGGTTCTATAATCTACAAAAACAAATTGGAAAGCAAAAAACACTAGTGGTATTCTGACTTTATTAAAGGACATCTACCACCGGATGAAGGATTTATAAATCAAGCACAAGGACATGTGTGCCCTCTCTGACAGGTTTGCTCTCTTTTAGATCCTTATTCCAGGTTTTTACAAAAAGTATTTATGTTACTATTTTTAATTAGCTCTTCCTTTAAAATCAACTTTTAATGAGGCTATTGAGCCGGGGGTCACATAGTGCAAAGTGATCATGGATTCTGTGATCAGACATTTATGGTTGGGATAACTGTCCAAAGCACACAGACCAACATTTCACATCATGTGTGAGGGCAATGTCACACAGAAATCCCTGCGATCAGGGATGTAACTAGGAGATGGCAAGGGGCTCACAGCAGGAATCTCTGAAATGGGCCCCCTTCCACTTATTAACTCCTATTACACAGGGCTTTCTAAACCTACATAGATATGTAAAAATACGTTCTTCACTCATACACACACATTTATACACTCTTACTCAAATACCCAACCACATATTAGGAGGCATATTACAACTCACATATACCACACATAGAGGCAAGATATAAGACATACAGCATATACACACCACACCATATATACATACAGCATTAATACACATCACAGATAAACACACAATACAGCATATATAATTACATATAGTTATATATATTAGGTGTGTACAGGTGCAGCATGAATATGTATATAATGGTACACATCCTCATTACTTAGTGTTAAGCGGGGCCCTGACTCTGTGGGCCCATAGCAGCTTGCTATGGCTGCTCCAATGGAATATGCCCCAAGTTTTGATACCCGGCTATTAACAGGTTACATGGCCTAAAAGGAATCTGTCCCCACAATTTAATTTAACCTGCCATATTCCCCTGTGCATATTATCCACCGATAATTTTCGATAACCGCACAGACTGTACCAAATACAATACTTTTTTTCAGGATTGAAGCCAGTGGTCATTATTTCAATGACCATGCATTAGCCAGACCATTTTCACTTCACTGATAGACTAGGGTTTCTGATGACGATGAAAAACTAATTCCAGACCGAATCGTACTTGTAAATTGGTTTGAAAAAACATAACAAGAAGGTTTTCACAGCTTGGCAGTGATATACAGGTTTTAGCCTCAATTTTCCACACCAAATGCATTTAAATTAGTTTCCATTTGTACAATAAAAAAAAATCATGCTTAAATAGAAGTCTTCAAGTTCTCTTCTTAATGGGATGGTCTCTGAAGGGTTGACTTCAAGAACAGAAAAATCGGGCCAATCCACCATCACAGGCGGCCACTACGATGTACTCTGTGTCACATCGTGTCGCGTTTCCCTACAAACATTAGCATATGGCCACCGATTTACCAGCAAACTTGCCAAACATTTCACGCCGTTACGGCCACTAGAGCAGTTCCGTGAATGTCAATGAGAGTCCTGTACACACGTGTTGGTTCAAACCAGTTATCCCGAAGGATATATGGCTAATCTATGACTGAATTCATCTCAACTTAATGGAAGTGGACTACTCAAGGACTTTTCCGCTAACTTGCTGGTCATACAGTAAGTTGTCAAATGAGCCCTCTTGACATTCTAAAGCTCACAATCCCACAGGGGTCATGTATAAAACCTGTACAGCAGTACATTGACTCCTATGGGTTCCTATTATGTACTCCCTGAGACTCGGGCGGAAGTTACCTAATAATATGAATTAAAATGGATTATGCCTGGAAAAAAATTGTATGGAGTGTCTTTGATGAAAAGGAATCCTAACGGGAAAATTGCTATGAGGCCTAATACAGAATGGCAGGATCCATTATCTCTCGGAATGGGGGCTTGGTTGGTGCAGATTCCACAACTAGATTCTTTTAAGTAACGTATATAAAAATGATAATGAGTCGGCTATAAAAAAGATGAAAATGCTCTATGTGCGACCTAATAAATGGCTTTGGGTGATTCTTTATATTTTGGGAACGTAAATCAGAGTGCAATGTAACGAGCCGCTCCCAGCCTCCACAACAGAAAAACCACAGAGCTGTTACCATGTTCTCGAGAGTTTTCCATTTCCGCAGTCAATAGTGGAATAGCGACTAAGAGTTTATGGATGTACAGTTACAGCAGCTGTGGCAGACATCCAGCAAGGAGACCCATCTGCTGTCAGTGCTGAGAGCCCAGTCGGCTCAGACTTTTCATCCAGTATTATCAAAAATAAATTAAACCTTTAAAGAACCACTCAGCTCGACCAGCCGCGGCTACGAGGAAGGGGAGGAAGGAAACACTGAAGCAATTATTCAATTTTGAAGCAGAGGATGTATTTCAAACTGAGCTCCATGTGAGAGCCTATGCTGACAAGGGACCACTTGTATTCGCATCGCCCCCCACGTCCATCCGTCTAACACACAGGAGAAAAGATTACCGTTTCGCCACGACAAAAGAAACAAAGCAGGCCTCTTACCTTGTAGCCAATGTTTATTTAGGTAATGGCAATAATGTCCAGATGGCCCCCACTACTACCCATAGAAAAGCAATTGCAGCCCCTGGTTGTAGAGCTTGTGAATGGGTCCTGTCATAGGTGTTTCATGTGTATTTAACTGTAACGTTTATAAGGCCGCCACTATGTCTACAGTGATAGGAAGAATTAGAATTATTATAGAATAAGTGTTGGTAGGACTTGCGCCTTAATAAAAAGATTTTTTTGTAAATATAACAGATAGAGTTGTTCTTGCCAGCAACGTTTTTGAGCTATGCTGGGGAGATAGGGGTGGCAGTACCCAAGTCACTCTAATACCACCAGAATACAGCACGGTCGTCAAATGTAAAAAGTAAACACTTTCATAGTTGAGCAATTTCTCGGAAATATGACAAACAGAACGACAACGAAAGCAAGCAACAGCTTTGTACAATGTTTACCCGGGGTCCATAAGAAAGTCGTGCTGGTCACTCGTCACTTGCCCACAATTAATCATCATTAAGCGCCCCACATCTCCGAAATGTACGCAGCCCAAGCCCCTCCGGAGCGGTTTACACATTTTCTCGCTCTTCGGGTTTATTTATTCCATGAATGTGAGTCGTCACACAACATTTAACTCTCTCTCCCTCATGGCTTCCATGATTTGTGAGAATGGTAG
Organism: Engystomops pustulosus; assembly: GCA_019512145.1. Classification (NCBI taxonomy): domain Eukaryota; kingdom Metazoa; phylum Chordata; class Amphibia; order Anura; family Leptodactylidae; genus Engystomops; species Engystomops pustulosus. The sequence goes on along the minus strand of CM033642.1, from coordinate 231,075,819 downwards.
AGGCACGTCCTACCCCCCCCTAGAAGGGCACAAATCTGCTGGTCCACACTAGGGAGGCCTCATCAATAACTCGCAGGGAGGGGCACAGAAGGAGTCAGCCATTATTCAGGAAAGGCAGCAGCCTAGGGGCACAGGGGCCAATCTCAGCCAGCACAGGCAGAGCCATGCCTGCAATGAATGATGGCTGCAGATCAATGCATACAGAATAATATCACACTGATAACATGCACTTGTCCAGTAAGCATAGGAGAGGGGGCCATTTACCCCGTGTTGATGGGGATCATTGCTGGGCACGGGGGGGGAGTACAATCCCTGGCTTTGTAGTCAGATGCTCCACTATCCCTGTCACACTGGCGACAATTAACACGATCACACAAATCCCTTTCTTGTTTCCACACCCCCGGAGCTGGAGGCGGCCGCCCTGATCCCTGCACAGCTCTTAAAGGGGCAGTGTAGGGTCTGTGAACCAGATCTTCCCTCCATCAAGGCGGCTTTATCAGAGCTTGTCAAATATGAACTTCAGAGGGAGCGTGACTAACTATGTTTATGTACAGAATACCACCCCTCCTCCCAGTACATACAGTACATGGACAGGCTGTATGTGCTGTCATCTTGTTACTCAGTCACAGCTCACCACTTTAGGATTAACTTTCTGTATCAGACCAGGTTCCCAGGGAAACTAATTAAATCCCCAAAAAGTAAGCCAATCTCTTCATGTGAGGTAAAAATATTAACAAATGTGGAGCGTTATTATAAACCGGAAATCCATGAAGCCTAGTACTTCTGCACAAAAACCATGCAATGTTAATAGTGTGATCTGTCACCAACAGTGACCCCCCCCTTGAAGGCACCCAGGGTCGGCTACAGGATCAGTAGGTCCATGGGCGACAGAGCTCAGTGGCCCCTTACCGTGAGCGCACATGGGCGGCATTTCTAAAATTATGAAACTAAAACAGTCGCGATTCCCTAAAATATTCCCTCGGTTATCAACCCAAAAACAGCCCCTCATGGTGATTATGTTATATTACAGCTCCCCTACCCCCTATGGCAACGATGGTGAACCTTCTAGAGGTGGGGTGCCCAAACTGCAACCAAAATCGGCCAAAGGTTTGCAAAGTGCCAACAGCATTAAAGCAGTAACTTATGCAATCTTCTTGCTCGTGCTATACAACAGCTGTTAGGGCCGGGGCCACAATTCTTGTCAAAGGAGAGAACATTTGGATTGTCACTGAGTTCTCTTGACAGCTCGAACAGGAATGTTTCAGGGAGTACATGATAGGCCTGACCCTGTCCACCCTTTACTCCTTTTTGTAGGTTAAGAACCGGGATGGCTGCCCCATTAAAATAATGCTAACATGGTAAAGGCCTGAGGAATGCAGGAGTATCCCGGTCTGGCGAACACTGCAGGGGAAAACAGCCTGAGTGCCCACTGAGAGGGATCTGAGTGCCACCTAGGGCCCTCCGCACCATAGGTTCGCCACCAATGCCCTATAGATTCATTAGATACAGCCATCATCGCTCTAAACAAGGATTCCTCTATGTACAGGACTTCATGTGCGCCCTCTACCAGCAAGCTCTGGGGCCCTGGGAATTTGCCCGGAGATGACCAAGTGCAATTTGCGACCCTGATGCACCCACACCTCCCTGCAGAGCAGTTGCGAGGATGGGGCGATTGTTTCAGGCCACTATGCCATTTTTTCTGAATAAATGTCCTTCAGTGACGCTAGACCACTACCATAGCTTGTGTAGGACCCAGGGGGGGAAAGTCATTTAATGTGCCACCTGGTCCGACTACTCTAGTGCTGTGCCAGATTCATCCATCTGTTGCCGGGTAAGACTCAAAAGTGTGGGTGTGGATCACCAGACTTTAGTTACCAAGACTATCTCGGGAAAGACTGGACCAAGACGGCTCACATGAACACGAAAAAATTTCTGGCACTAGTCATTTATGACAGTCAAGATTAATTTATTGGCAATTCAAAAGCATAGGACTGAACTGACCCCGAAAGACCACTGCGTGAGCTTAAGGGATATGAAGTTGTCATGCATAAAGATTGAAGATTTGATTTACCTTGATAGTTGCATAAAACATTTCCTGTATCAGTATAAGGCCAAATTCACACACAAGTTTCCCACCATACCTGTAGTTACCATGGGCACACGTCAATGTTGCTCACCCCAACCTCTCTCCATAGAGATATATGGAGCACTGCCCGCCGTTTTTCGGGAAAAGAGAGGAAAAGTCCTATTCTTTCTTTGGGTACGGAAACGGTAGGTGCCGACGTGCCAATATATACGTCCCATAACGGCCGTGAGGTATGTAGATACGACTGTTGAGTCTATTTCTGTCCTGCTTGAGCTGGTCTAACCGGTCTATGCACACATTGTGGAGCCCCCCCTTCTAGATTTTTGGCACACTGACTATTTTCTGCCCGGCCACACCCCTTTTTCAGAGACCACACCCCATTTCCCAGGCCATGACATTTTTTTTGCCCGCAAATATCTGTTATTTTTTGGCACAGGAGACAATAAAATAAATGTGCCTCAATGGGTTAGATTAATATTCTGACGCATCCTCCATCCCTTTCCCCACACCTGCCCCACAGTGATAGAGTGTAGAGTGGTTGTTGATACTATTTATGTGGGATGCTGGTGTTATTAAATTCCTTCCCAAAACTGAAAGTGGTGTTTACTCTAGCTTTTATTTGGACATTTATCTTGGGTCTAAGCAAGCGCTACAAACAAGTGCCGTAAAAGTGAAAGTAGAAGGTTTTCTATATGTGGCTGAAGACAAGCTATACCTACATTTGTGCTGTAGCTCGCCAAGTCGATACATGCATTAAGATTTGTTCTTCTTGGGGTTGTAACTAGAATGTAATCGAACAAGTGCTGCGTGCTAACATTTTAAATGTGGTGGCACTAGCTATAGTAAATCCGCCCAATGGGACCAGAATCAGGGGCGGACTGGGAATTTTTAACATGGCCCTGGAAAAAAAATATAAAAAGTGGGCCCATGGCGGAGATGTCAAAACAAGATGGTGTTGTTTGTGGTCAGATAAGGAGGTGGACGTTATAACTGACAAATATGGTAGAATGGTCTTAATGCCAAACAAGAACATTTTTGCTAGTAAGTGGGGGGGGAAAAATTCCTAATGTGCAAAGAATGTGACCTGTCGATCATAAATGATTTGCAAAACAAAGGACCCGGTAAGCCTTAAATACCTTTCCCGTGCCATACATGTACAGTTCAACGAAGAATATATTGATACTGCCTCCTATGTACAGGAATAATACTACAATCAACATTAGAATTAATACATTCAAATTCCTGCTCATATACAAATAAAACTACTACAATAACTTCTCCCATATACAAGCCAAACTACTATAATACTGCCCCCCTATGTAACAGGAATATAACTTACTAAATACTGTCCCCTATGTCAAGGAATATAACTACTTAATAATGACCATATTGTACAAGAATATATCTACTAGAATACCCCACTATGTACAAGAATATAACTACAATATACTGCCCCTATGGCAAGTATATAACTACTATAATACTGGCCCCTATGTAACAAGCAGTAACTAATATAAACTGCCCCTGACAAGAATATAATACTATAATCTGCCCCTATGTACAAGAATATAACTCTATTAATACTGCCCCCTATGTACAAGGATATAACTAATATATGGCCCCCTTGTACAGGAATATAACTACTATAATAATGCCCTATGTACAGGAATTAACTACTATATACTGCCCCCTATGTACAGGAATATAACTACTTTAGAAATACTGCCCCTATGTACAAGAAATATAACTACCATAATAATGCCAACTATGATTACAGGATATAACCTACTATAATACTGCCCCCTATGTACACGAAATAACTTAATATTAATACTGCCCCTATGACAGAATATAACTACTATAATACTGCCCCCTATGTACAGGAAATAACTACTTAATACGCCCCCTATGTACAAGGAATATAACTACTATACTACTGCCACTATGTACAGGAATATACCTACTAAATACTGCCCCTATGTACAGGAATTTATAACTACTTAATACGGCCCCTATGTCACCGGATATAACTACTATAATATGCCCCTCGTACAAGATATACCTACATAATACTGCCCCCTAGTACAGGAATATAAGACTTATTACTGGCCCCTATGTAGAAGCAATAACTACTTATAATTACTGTTCCCTATGTCAGGAATATAACTATATAATTACTGCCCCCTAATGTACAAGGAATATAACTACTATAATACTGCCCCTATGTACAAGAACATTAATTACTATAATAATGCCCCATATGTACACACAGAATATAACTACTATAATACGATCCTATGTACAAGACTATAATCTACTATAATATGCTCCTAGGACAAGAATATAACTACATAATATGCCCCCTAATGTACAAGAATTAGAACTTACTTATAATACTGCCCCTATGTACAAGAATTATAACTACTATAATTACTGCCTCCTATGTACAAGACTAGAAACGACTATATACTTCCCCATCATGACAAGAATATAACTACTATTAATACTGCCCCCTACGTACCAAGAATTTAACTACTTATATACATGCCACCTATGTAAAAGAATATAACTACTATAAACTAAATTTATATACCACAAGAAGCGAAAATGAAAAAAAAAATCATGTATTTATCATATACAGCTACCAAAGAAAACACATGAGAATCCTCACCTATGCATCCAGTTGACCTATCAGGTGACGTTCCATCGGATTGTTCTGTTCCTCATCTTCTCCATTAGTTCCCCCACACCTGGTCTCTTCCTTCCAGGTACACGCATTCCTGCAGAGTTTACCCCACAGAGTATATATGGGGCAGGCAGGGGGCATTTATTATATGTCTGGGGTAGGCTGGGGCCATTATTTTTATGCCTGGGTCATAGTAGGAGCTCTATCCATACTGGGGTGGCGTGGTGGGGCGGTTAAGGGGGTTAAAGGAGAGAAAGAAGAAATAAATTACCCTTACCATTACAGTATGTTACATTATGGGGCACTATTTGTGTGGTACTAATATTTCAGGGGGCTCTATTACAGTATTTTGGGCACAGTATAGGTGGTAGCAGAAGAAGGGACAATGGGAAAGTGCAGAACATAAGACGTCTGTGTGGTAAACTCTGCAGGAATGCTGTGTACCTGGAGGAAGAGACAAGGTGATGGTGGAACTAATGGAGAAGACGAGGAACGAGTACAATCCGAGGATCACCTGATGTCACTGTATGTAATAGGTGAGGATCTCATGTGTTTTCTGTAGCTGTATATGATAAATACTGATTTTTTTTCATGTTCGCTTCTGTTTATATATGTTGTATTATAGTAGTTATATTCCTGTACATTGGGGCCAGTATTATAGTAGTTATATTCTTGTACATAGGGGGCAGTATTATAGTAGTTATATTCCTGTACATAGGGGGCAGTATTATAGTAGTTATATTCTTGTACATAGGGGGCAGTATTATGGTAGTTATATTCTTGTACATAGGGGGCAGTATTATAGTAGTTATAGAAAAAAACACAAAAGACAGTGTCTGCTCACCTTTAAGTCAGCAGCAGGGATTTTTTTTAAGGCAGTAAAGGCACATGGGCAATTCATGTAAAAGTTAGTCCTCTGATCTATACTGTAAATTATTATTATTATTATTATTATTATTATTATAAGATAAGATTATTACTTTCCAATACCAATGCAGTCACCCCTCCTCCTCTCCATGATGCTGGACATATACTTGCACAGCTAGTGTCAATGCTGCCTTAGAGAATTAGTTCAGCATTTCACCCACACGCTGGGATAACTACTGGCAACACAAATTGTCCTGTGCTAAATATTCATCCGAAACATTCACAATAGGGGGGAGTATTATAGTAGTTATATTCCTGTACATAGGGGGCAGTATTATAGTAGTTATATTCCTGTACATAGGGGGCAGTATTATAGTAGTTATATTCCTGTACATAGGGGGCAGTATTAAAGTAGTTATATTCTTGTACATATTGGGCAGTATTATTGTAGTTATATTCCTGTACATAGGGGGCAGTATTATAGTAGTTATATTCCTGTACATAGGGGGCAGTATTATAGTAGTTATATGCAAAATATACACGGCGTATGCCGCCTGAATCCCAACGTGTAAGGCTAAGGGAGACTAAGGGAATATTACACAGAGGAGCCGGGATCATATAATAATACCGCTACAAGGAGCCGACAAGAATGAATAACGAGATGATGATGTAGTTATATTCCTGTACATAGGGGGCAGTATTATAGTAGTTATATTCCTGTACATAGGGGGCAGTATTATAGTAGTTATATTCTTGTACATAGGGAGCAGTATTATAGTAGTTATATTCTTGTACATAGGGAGCAGTATTATAGTAGTTATATTCTTGTACATAGGGGGCAGTATTATAGTAGTTATATTCCTGTACATAAAAACACAAAGAGACTGAAAAATAAAGTCAAATCATTGATCATTTTAACATTAAAACCAAGTAATGGCTGGACAAGTATTGCCAACCCTCTGCCTAATATTTCGAGTGCAACTTAGACAAAATAACTCGCACAACCGTTTCGGTAAACCATCGATGAGGATTTCTTACAAGGCTCTGCTGGAATTTCAGGTCCCTGAGTATTTGAAGGGTGCCTTCTCCAACTGCCCATTTTGAAGATCTCTCCACAGGGTAGTCTCTATGGGGATCAGGCCTGATCCATTTGCTAAGCCACTATAGAATCTCCAGTCGTTCCTGTAAACCATTTTCTGTAACTTTTTTTGAAAATGTGGTTTTGGGTCAGTCCCTGCGGATGACCCAGACCTCTGAGGGAGACCCGGCTATTCTCACACTGGGCCCCACTACAATATGCTGCAAATTGGTTTGGTAGTCTTTGAGGACTTCATAAATGCCGGGCATACACACGTCAATCAGATTCAGTGTCGTAGGCAGCAAGCACCCCATGCTGGGACATCCCGCCATGTTTGACTGTAGGTGACCGTGCTCTTTTCTTTTGAAGGGCCGCTTTTTTCCTAGTAAACTCCATGTTGATGACCTTTTCCCCAAAAACTCTACTTTGTCTCATCTGACTAGAGCAACAGTCTCCCAAAACGATTTAGACTTTATGGCGTTAGTAAGTTTGTTAACTTCAGCTGGACTTTTTTTATTGGTTTTTTTGTAATGGGGTGTCCTGGGATCCTACCATACAGTACAGGTTACAACTGTTGGTCCCGAATCGGATCAGGCAGCTTGCAGACTGTTTGATGTTTATAGAGGTCTCTTTATCCACCTCCGCACGCACAATCTTCACTTGAAATCTCTTGATACTTTGCCCCAGTACTATTCATCCAAGGGTGTCTGTTCCTACCATATACTTCCATACTGCCGTTGGCCAGATAGTGAATTTTCCACATCAATCTGCAGTATATGGTTAGGACGTCAGACGATCTAGGGGTTAAAGTACCCTAGAGGGGTGTAAGAAAGAGTAGATACATTTTTTTTTTTTTAAAGTTAAAAAGAAATATTTCAAAATGCGCCCCTTCTCCTAGAAACTACGTATAAAACTAATAACAGCCTAGAAAAAATTTACAAACAGTTGGTAAGTGCCAGTGCCGGTGGCGTTCCAAAATCCAGATAATCTATCAAAATAAAAAACTTTATTGCGGTGTGTTGAACTACAACAGAAAAGTAGCGGCCAAATATGAAATGAAACTTTTACACCATTTTTGCATACATAAAAATTTTTTATATAAAAAGTGATCAAAAGGTTTGCGTAGTCCTTAAAAATGTTAGCAATGAAAACCAAGCCTCATTTCGCAAAAAATGACACCTCACACAGCTCCGTACAGTATGAAGTTATGGAAAAAATTAATGGGGTCAGAAAATGGCAAAGAGTAAAAATTTTCGGTGCACGTTGTTTTAGGACATTTGTGAATAGGTATAAAACACAAAAAATTTGATTATAACGTTGGTGTATCGAGGACCGTCGTCTGTACCATACACACGAATAAGTAAAGTAAACGTATTATTGGAGTGGCGTAGTGTAAGTTGTAAAAAAACTGAGCCCACTAAATGTACAAAAGGCATTTTTTTTATGTTTTTTTTTTACCAATTCAGAATTGGAATTATTCGGAGGAAATAAAGAGGAACATGCAGATGATCAACTGGGAGAGTAGGGAAGAAGAAAGGGTGTCAGTGGAAAGGGAGCAGCAGTGCATGGGCGATATCACGACCCTTTGGCCACCCAGTGAGTAATGGTCCTCGGAGGTGGGTTTCCTGCGTCGGCATTCTTGGGCGAACAGGGGTCCTGAGTGGGGGTATGAACCCAATCACGAAGCGGCTGTGGGGGCACGGGCCCAGTGGGTTGGACTCTTTAAGGAGCTGACTAGAGAAGGGTGGTGTGAGGCAGCGGGTCCTAAGTGGGGGTAGCCAATTAAGTTCACCCCTTATTGTTGACTAATGGGCTGATGATTCTGTTTCCCTCTAGCTAATGAAATTCATAGATATGACGCATTAAATGCTTTGGTGTTGATGGATATCCTCTTAGAAATAAGTGCGTCACAGTCTCTCTGACATAGTACACCATTAACAACGCAGGCGCTTTTTTTCGTTTTTTGGTATTAAATGTCCATCTGTTAGGAGGGAGAAAAAAAATCCAAATGCAGTGAACTTGGTTAAACAAAAACGCATTTGTATTGTATTCTTGTGGACCTCCGATTTCACTGTATGCGCCAAATGACATGTCTACTTTATCTTTGGGTCTGATGATAGGGATACCAAATTTGTATAGGTGTTATAATGTTTCATACATTTAGAAAATTTAAAACCTCCTGGACAAAATTATTTGGGGTGATGTTGCAAGCTTGCGCACTAATAACTTGTTTTTATACTTTGGTGTGGCGAGTTTGAGAGGTGTTGTTTTTTTGACGGCTTTTGATAGACGTTTCAAATGTATCATTTTTAGAACTGTAACGGCCTTTGATCACTTTATAGATTTTTTTTTTTTAAATTCAAAAAAGGTGCCGTTTCGACTTTGGGCTCAGTTTTCAGTTACGGGGTAAAACGCGAGTGAATAACCGTTATATTTGATAGGTATTTCGACGCTGCATACCTAATGTGTTTATGATTTTTACTGTTTATTATAGATCAGTCTAGGGAAAGGGGGTGATTGAAATTTTAGGTTGTTTTTCTTTAATTTTTTTTTTTTAACTTTTATTTTTACTTACTATTTTTCAGACTCCCTAGGTACTTTAACCTAGTTGGTCTGACAAATCCTATCTATAATGCCATACTTACTTCAGTATTGCTAGTATATGGGGATGATTTTACTCCTCGTTCATACAATGTGCTGATAGCCTCAGGCTGAGACCAAGGATGCCCTGGTCACGGATTCCGCCCACCCCATGACGTCATAGGAGTCGACGATCACTCGGAAAGATGTGGCGCCCACAAGCGGAAACATGATCATGCTGGCACCAATCGAGGGTGGTTTACCGGGTTAAGCCTTTGCCTGCAATAGTGAACATAGACTTAACCGGGCTATGGAAAGGGCTCTCCATGCCAACCCACACTGGGAGTAAGTAGTATTACGTCACATGTCGGTAAGGGATTAAGGTGTGGAACTGTAAAAGAAGCAAATGCATTATGGTGTAGTAAACTAGAGGGTCGTCCATGAGGGAAAGGGTCTATAGGGTAAAAAAGGTCTGTGTATGATAAATTGTGGTTATTTTAAACGATACTCCCCTAAAACATAAGTGTGGACTCTCCTCTAAATATTGAAAGGAGACTCCCCAAAAGACAGTTTTCTTATAGTGGTACTAAGGAATAACAAATGTGCACATGTCGCTATTTGCACGGTTATTAAACAAAATTCGCATTTCACAGATCAATTCACCACTTGTCTCTATCAGTCCTTGGTTGTACACCAAATTTCAGTTGCCCCTAGACACCAACTTGTACCTTCTGAATTGTTGGTCAGGATGGCCCGTCCAATGTGAAATTTCTGTGTGACGTCTGTTGTGAGTTGAGATTTCTGTCTTCTCTCTCCTATCTGCGCCGCTAGCACCGTCCCTGAAGTTTCAGCAGCAGGAGATCTCAGACCTCACATAGCCTCACCTTCCTGCAGCAAACAGCACATGGTGGGGAAAGAGAAGCTGCAAGTACAAAACTAAACAGAGACCGATATGTGACCTGTCCTCCATCGGATCACTGTATCTATAGGGCAAAGTGTAAAAGTCTGTCAGCCACTATCCTGCCGCCTTTTGTGTATTAGAAATGAGATGAGACATTCTATGTGTTTATACATTGTACCCTGCTAAGCTAACCACATTGTCATCCCGCACAGAACTAGATTGAATTGAAAGGATGGGTCCAAAGTGTATGTATCGCCGCCAGCTCCGAAAAGCTTGGGTATAATTCTAAGAAAAAAAGGCGGATGGAATCATGGCAAGAATAGATTAGAATATTAGTCCAAAATATGCATCTAAAATCAATTAAAAAAAACCCAGAAGGGAAAATAAGAACAAAGATCCCGAATCCCAGCAAATGTAAACAAGGAATAGAGCATAGTGTTTAACTCTTGGTCATTGCAGTATATAAGAGTGCCTGCAGTCATAATGTTTATCAAACGGGTAAATCCTTTGAGAAAAGTTCACACAATAATACTACAATATACATGCTGTAAACAAATAAAAAATCAATACCATAGATATCAAGGCTTGGATTAGGGGGAACGCCTATCGACCCGCAAGACGAGCCTCTCAGGGATAATGACAAGGTCGCCACCACGGTCTATTACTGCATCCCCTCTAACTCTGAGAAATGGGTCAAATCAGCTATAAATTATGCATGTGTGGCATAGCGTTCCAACTGCTGCTGGTTGAGGCACCCCTTAGGGGGTAAAGATCACAAATATAGTGCAAGGTTATTTTATAGTATAATCTAAACAATACATTTTCATAACTTAAAGTGCTGATCCCCAAAGCACGAGAGCGACAAAAAGACCACCACATGACCACCCGGTTAACCAGATGCATGTTCGTTCCATACTTGCAGAGCAAAAAACCACAACGTTTAAATGTGCATAGACAAAACCTTACCATACTACATATATAATCAGGCATATTAAAATATATTGTAAATTAATAGTTTTATATATTATTATTAGCAAGTGACCCCCTACTGTGCAACTGTTTTTTGGTTTGTTTGACAATATATGTTCAAGAATATAACTTCACTATTGTGATCCTTTTATAATATTAGTATGCCAAAAGATACAAACGCATGTTGCTATGGCATTCTAATTCTTTGTCTATGTCTTTTGATACTTAACTGGTTCTGTTTGAGGCGGATTAGGTATTTCTCACAAAAAATGAAAATACTTTTGAAAAGGATATAAAAGATGACACTGGTGCATAATATTCGAGTTTGTCTATTTCTTAAGAACAGACACTATCAACAAGAATTGAAACAGTTTGCACGTATGGGGTGTCACTTAATATACATAAAATATAAAAAGTTATAAATTTTTTTCTGTAGGCTACTAAACTATTCGTGACATGTATAGTAGGTTTACAACTTTGTAAATATGCATGATTAATTATATAGGTATTTAAGTTGTATACCGTAATGTGATTACGTTCTAACACTTGTTAACGTGCGGTTTTTATGTGCTTTTGGCCAGTTAGGAGACAGACACTGCCCATCTGTCTAGCGTTTGTGTACAGTTGGTGTCTTCGTTGTCTCGGGTTGACTTTGGCATGCAGCAAAACCAACATAGTGTTGGGGTTTTTATGCTAATAACTTTTGTAAAATTAGTCCACACATATATTTGTGATCTTTTAACCCGTAAGGTTTGCCAGCAGCATTGGAAAACGCGATGAGCCTTCCGCTATGACATCACGCATAATATAGGACTACATAGTCTTGTTGTCGGAAGGGGCGGCGGCAGCACTTGGGTCCCTGTTTATTCAGAGAGAGGGGATAGTAAAGAGGTGAGGCACCATTGTCGACTATACCTGAGGAGCCCGTCTTATTGGCGATTCGTGTGGGCACGCTGTACCGCCTGGATCCCAAGCTGTAGATCTCTATGGGAATGTGATTTTTATGGTTTAAAGCATGGTTAATATTGTAGTTAATTGCCATACCTCCCCAAACTTTTTGAAAAGGACAGAGAGGACAAAATGCGGCACGCGTAGGCGATCCCCTAAGCCATCACCCCCAATCACCTCCCTGGCCACCCCCAAATTTTAGCCATATTAAAATAATAAAAACATCTCATAAAAAAAAAAAAAAAAATATCTCATTGGATTTGAACCCAGAACTGCAGGTCCATGATACATAAATCACAGGGCCGCAACACCAACTGAGATATAACACTCGTGAATTAACACGGATGGAGCATTTGGAACTAAGAGCACATCACTAATATAATGCCTTGTATTAGGGAGGGATCTCTGCTCAGATTATTGGTATTATTGAGGACTATTTATTAGGGATATTATATTATTATTATTATTATTATAGATGAGATTATTACTTTTTTTACATCTAATAATCATCTCCATAATAATAAAATATAAACATTATTACATAATAACTTGAATATCTCAATAATTTACAGATAAATAATCTCTGATGAACGATCCCTCTCTATATTATCAGGGCATTAGTCTGTGGTCACAAGTGTTGGGTGTAAAATGGCGAGAAGAGAATACTATGTCTCAGTTACCAATATCCTCAGCTCTGTATCACTGGGTTGCGATAGCCAGTTATTAAGCTCTTTCGATGGTGTCAGAGGGTCCCAGGTTTCGAATCTCAGCCATGTCCAAAACTTTATGTAATTAATTAAATAAGACTCTCTGTGTCTGGGGAGCCACCTGGAGACCATATTGGACAGATTGCTGATCGGACCTGATGACGTGGTCCCTGCTCTCTTCTGCTAACTGACACTTCTCTGAAAAGATTCCTCCGATGTCTGCTTCTGGGAACCCTGGAGATGTGCAGTGACCATTATTATGGACAGATGCTGATCTGAAGCTGATGAGCGTGTCTCTCTCTCTCTGGCTAGCCCGACATCTAGGGTTTCTGAAAAAAGGATTCCCTACCCGATGGTCTGGAGAAGCCATCTGTACTGAAGTCAGGACTTCAAAGTATTACTATTACACACAGCGGCCGGACACACGGGCATGGGGAACCTGTGGACAATCCATAGCTGCCCGGACGCGGGGGAGAGGTAAGAAAAACGGAAAGTCCCGTCAAATCGGGACGGTTGGGAGCTGATGAATTGTTGAACTTTCTCAAAGTACGTTAACCATATACTGTGATATAAGGAGTTTTTCAGCACAAAAATGTACTGTCTACTGCGTGGGGGCTGCTGGCTTATGCTGCGTTGTGGCTGTGTGACTGCCTGCGGGGGGGCGGGCTGGCTGTGTACTGCCTCGTGTGGGGCCGGGCTGCTTGTTAGCTCGGTGGGGGCCGGGCTGGCGTGTTATCGTGGGGGCCGGGCTGGCTGTGTACTAGTGGGGCCGGCCGGGCGGCTGTGTGTACTCGTGGGGGCCGGCTGGCTGTGCTAGGGCCGGCTCGGTTACAGGTGGGGTGTACAAGGGGCGGCTGGCTGTGTACTCTTGGAAGCTGTAACACAACTTTCCCACTCCAGCTTATACTCGAGTCAATAGTTTTTCCGTTTCTGTGTGCGTAAAAGTAGGATTTAGCTTATACACCCTTTTTATATACATATTAATGGGAGCACTACTTATATATTGCATTAAACAGAGTTCCCACATGGCTGTATCCTTGTTTACATTTGCTGAGAATTCGGAGGATCTTGTTCTTATGTTCACTTTGTGGGGTTTATAAACCGTCTTATCACTGAAAAAATCGCCAAAACTCTAATTTGAGGGACCAACTTGCTTCCAAGGTGACTTTGAAAGGTCCTAAATCGCTAAACACCCATTAATTACCCCCCCTAAATATCTACAAACCCTCAAGTCTGTAAAACAAACTTCTATTAAGTTCGAACCCTTTAGTTGTTCACAGGGTTTAAAATAAATGGAAGTGCGTTTTATGACACTTTTGACTTTTTTTTTTTTTTTTTGGAAAATACTGTCATTTTAGGCCAAAAAAAAGAATTATAAGTGACTAAAATGAATAATGTTCTGGCAAGTTTGAAGGTCCAATTTCTTCCGAAAGTACTGATACCACATAGTATGTTTAACTGCGTGTATGGGCACACTGTGCTGGGCATGATCAAGCACGCTATCAGTGCAGACGTGTTTTGACACCATGTACGACTCTAAAATGTTGTTTTTTTTTTTGTTTTTTTTTGGTAAGGTGACATATGAGGGCTTATTTTTTTTTCGGGAGGCGATAAACAAGCTAGATAATTTTGGCGATCTATCAGTTATTCATGATAGTTTATTAAAACCCATTTCACAGGGGATACAAACAAATAGCCATTTTTATTTGTTTTTGGATCTTTAGCACGTTTTTTCCCCCTGCTGCACCGTAAAATAAAACGAATATTCATATCTTTATTCCCTGTGTTATCTACGATTAGTGATACCTATTTATTATAAGGTTATAAGAAAAATTATGAAATCTTTACAATGACCTACATAAAAAGTGCCATAAAAGGTGATATAAAAAAATTAATCTACCCCAACCTGAACCCAAGAAAAGTACAGCTTTGTCCCGCAAAAAAAAGTTTAAAAAACAGTTGTTGTCAGGTTTTTGGAGGTATGGATCCCTGCGTACCACCTGGCTCTAAATCTACAAGTGGCCCGCATGTTGTCCCTAGGGAGTGTGGGGTTATGCGCACGGCGGACAGACAGGACGGAGCAGGAACACGGAGAATAGTGATCCCGGCGGAGCAAGGCCACGGGTAGCGATGCCAAAAACAAGCTACTTTCTTAAAACATGAGTTCTTTATTGCAAACCAATGTTGCATTACAAAAAAAGTAATAAATGGGTGGGGGGTAATTGCTAATCGTGATGACCCATAGAATAATGATTAACACTTAAATTCTTGTTTATGGTGTTTTAGCATTTTTTTTCCCTGGACTTTCCCACCGTACCATAAAAAGTGTTTTTTTTTGTAAACCACCACCAAAGAAAGACTTAATAAAATCTGTATATTATCTATCGAATCCCCTTCCCCCCCGAAAATGATGTACCTGAAAAAAATGGTTCTACAACAAAAAAAAAAATCACCCCCCATATCTCCAAATTACAAAAAAAGAAACATTCATACCCTCTAAAATGTGACAATGCGGATCTGCTCTGAATGCGCTCTCCTTCCTTTCAATATGCCCTGCCGTGTGCCCACTACGCTTTTACCCACAACATATGGGACTCCTCATACTTGGGTATCAACTTTGTGGAGTTTAGTGTCATTAATAGTTTGTGACGGTTGAATTTTTGGGCTAAATTATACATTGTCTAAAAATTAAAATTACATTTTGTTTTAACCCCTGTGTAAAGTTTTGATTTTTCAAACTTGAAGGGTCCTGTTTCTAGGTTTTTTTTTGTTGAGATTTTCTTTAATGAGGGAAAAATGCAACCCACAATTTGAACTCCTAAAAAAGAGAGAGACCTGATAAATAGCATTGTTTGTATAAAGCAACATTGTGAGAAAATCTCATTATAATTTTACTTGGGTGCTATCCTGTTTGAAAGCAGAAAATGTTTTGAACTTTAACACAAAAGAGTATCATCAAATTTTTCTATTACTTGAGTACAATGGTCACAGAAATCAGTCTCAAAATCCCCTGGATTTATTAACGCATTACCAAGGTATAAACCTCCTCAATAAATAGGGCCAAATTTTAAAAATGCTCGGCCTAAAGTGGCTTAGACCAGAAGGGGTTAAGGTGGGCTGTAAAAAGCAAATACATTAACAGCGTGGGTAAAATAGAGGTTTGCTAGAGAAAGTTTTACACACGGTTAACGGCCAAATACATAGAGGCATACTTTTGGTGCATATTCTGTAGACAGAAATCTATAGTGATTATTTAATATCAATATTCTGTGTTAAAAAACCGTGTATAGTCCGAAAAAAAAAAAATTACCGTTATACTACCGTTAGAAGCCAGTTTTTCAGCTCAACAAAATGTGCTGAAAAACTCCCCTCGGCTTATACCCGATCATACAGTCATAAAAAAACATTTAAAATATAATCTTATTACTACACCTTCGGTGGCCCGACCTGCAGCGCTGCTCCCCGATGTCCGCGCGGGTTCTTCTGGCTTCGGCGCCCGCTTTCTGTCTTCACTAACTTCCGTGGGCGCCGCCATGTTTTTCCTCCAGGCGGCGCCTAGTATGACGTCAGCAGCGGCGCGTCAACTAGGCGCGTCCAGGGAGACAATGGGGGTCATCGTGGCTTTTCGGCGGCCAGTCTCTTTCTTCACCAACTACGTGCCGGGCGCCGAAGCCAGAAGAGGACCCGCGGGGACATTGGGGGAGCAGCGCTGCAGGTCGGGGCCACCGGAGGGTGAGTATACAAGTTTATTATTTTCTTTTAATGCTGGCCGTGCTGTATACTACTGGGGGCTGTGCTGTATACTACTGGGGGCTGTGCTGTATACTACTGGGGGCTGTGCTGTATACTACTGTATACATACTGGGGGTGTCTGTGATTAATGCATTTCCCACCCTCGGCTTATACTCGAGTCAATAGGTTTTCCCAGTTTTGATGGTAAAATTAGGGGTCTCGGCTTATACTTGGGTCGGCTTATACTCGAGTATATACGGTAGAAGATGCAGAGAGGCACCCTACAGATGTATACTTTGTGAGCGTTATTTCTATGTGATGGTCTGTTTACTTCTGTGTAATATAGGGGTGTACCGTCTGGTGGATAATAAATCTGTGTGGTTTTTTTACCCTTGCATGTGATAATCTGTTTATTTTTTTGTAATGCTGGACCAATTTGGCATGCTTTGTGCACCGCTGCATAATCTGAATTAATCTTTGAATTAATAGGAGTTTGACCATATGTATTATTAAAATTGGTAAAGTAGTATATTAGTAAAATTGGTAAGGCAGTATAGTTATAGGGGTGCATATTCTCATTAGAATTTATATTAAGGTGTAGAAGGAAGGATCGTGCTGGGGTGTATGGACAAGGGATAACTTCCAGGATTAGAGCAAAGACGCAACTAAAGAAATCGTCCTTCTCAGACCAAATAAAATTTTATGGCACGCAGAGCTGTAATTCAACAAAAAAGTAATTCGGACAGATTTTACAATATGGAAGCTGTAGCAACAGTACAGAAAAAAATTGTGAAAGAAGGGACGATTAATATAGTTAAAGCAGGAGACCCCCAAAGGAAAGATTATGTGGCAGAAAAGGGTGGTAATAATAACGATGGAGATAAAAGGAAATGGTAATATGTAGGGAAAATTAAAAACAAATTCAAGTACTACATAAAAGTATAGGAACTCAGAGCATAATATAACAAAAAGTATGAAGGAGATGTTTGAAACCTATCATAGATCATTAGTGGAGGTGTTTAGGTCTACATTAAAGGTGCCTGGAAAAGAGGTAGACGAACTCGGGGCTAGAACAGGATCTTTGAAGAAAAAAAGCAGAAGAAACTAAAAAATCTCATAATAACCGGTTCGATGGTTACCATAAATTGGAAAAAGTCTCTCTATTGGAAGATAAGTTGGGGGATCTCGAGGATAGATCCCGCAGAAATAACATCAGAATTGGATGTACTCCCAAAACTATGCCAGATAATGAACTTGAGGTTTTTTTTCCATAAAATGCTGGCAATAGTAATTACCAATATAAGAACAATAACAATATGGATAAGACAATTGGTAGAATACACAGAGTACCTAAACCAAAAACCGTAAAAAACCTCAACTCCCCATTTTTACCGGTGTTTTGTATGCGTTGGAAAAGGGGTAGTCTTATACGGCGAATATATCTTAAACTCTATATTTTAAACAGGAAAGTAGGGGGGTCGTCTTATACACCAGGTCGTCTTATACGCCGGAATATACGGTAAATGAGGCTGGGGACATGGAGAGAGAAAGTGATGTCACCCCGTCTCCCCTCTCCACTCCCTGCTCATGTCTGTATGTAATGTATAGTATGCGACCTCACACACTAATAGTCAGTCAGTGAAACAGACATTAGTGACATCTAGTATCAGGTACCTTACAGGAGATGATCTGCTCTATCAGAAAGAGGACTTCTTTACGATTTCTCCTTGCCATGGTTGTTATCTGCTGAATTCATAGTCAAACGTCTTCAGCTCTATGCAGCACAACTCCACACTACGACCCTAAAAATACCACTACTGTTTTCCTGATCTGCATTAAATTTCAGAATTGCATTTTCAGACTTCAGAGCTTAAAGAGTAGAAAATCTAATTTCCCAAAGAATAACAATTGTGGAACCCATGTGATTGGCTGATTAGAAATTAAGTGTTAACGAGCAGTTGGACAGGTGTACCTAATAAAGTGGCCGGTGAGTGTACATCGGGCTGTGCTTTGCGGAGACTGATCTCCGATGTTGACAGACGTGCTTGCGCCACAATTAGTAAATCCCCCCCACACACATTGTATCTTTTAATAACACAGTCAAATCCACAGCCAAAATATATCATTCTTTAATTCTGAATTTAGGCACAAGATCAGTCAACAGCAACTTTTTCATGGTTTCCCGATAGACCCAGATTACTCTTTGTCCTCCTGTCTTCATGTTTTATGGTTTTCTCATGCAGGTTGTAGAAGATCACATCTGCTAATGTTGACTGTGGCCAATAATGGACCCTCCTCCTGCCAAAAGACTGAAAGCTACAATCACTCCTAATGAGAATTCTGCATCGTCCTCCTCCTCTTCTTCCATCTTACCTCTCTTTGAGGACAACACCTTCCCCCAGGATGAGGCTTTACAGATTGAGGGGATCAAGTGGAAGAGGCCCAAGGTAATGGCTTGTACTTGTCTACTAATGTTATTAGACTAATGTCACCAGATGTGTTAGTAGTTATATTCTTGTACATAGGGGACAGTATTATAGTAGTTATACTCTTGTACATAGGGGGCAGTATTATAGTAGTTATATTCCTGTACATAGGGAGCAGTATTATAGTAGTTATATTCTTGTACATAGGGGGCAGTATTATAGTAGTTATATTCTTGTACATAGGGAGCAGTATTATAGTAGTTATATTCTTGTACATAGGGGGCAGTATTATAGTAGTTATATTCTTGTACATAGAGGGCAGTATTATAGTAGTTATATTCCTGTACATAGGGGGCAGTATTATAGTAGTTATATTCCTGTACATAGGGGGCAGTATTATATTAGTTATATTCTTGTACATAGGGGGCAGTATTATAGTAGTTATATTCCTGTACATAGTGGGCAGTATTATAGTAGTTATATTCTTGTACATAGGGGGCAGTATTATAGTACGGTAGTTATATTCCTGTACATAGGGGGCAGTATTATAGTAGTTATATTCCTGTACATAGGGGCAGTATTATAGTAGTTATACTTCAGTAGTTTACATTTGTCTTCCAAATACTGATGTAATCTGCGGTGTGTGTCTGGGGCATTAGATGCACAGGTGATGGATTTTCATAGTTTAACCCTTTTACCTCTTTGCTTTCTCTTCCTCCCAGGTGCACGGTGGGGGAGATCACGGATGCGATGAAGAAGGTGTTTGGAGAACATAAAGCCAGTGATCGGATGGTGAGTGGAGCGTATCGCCAGGAGTACGGGGAGAGCGAGGAGATTGCACTCACTCTCAAGAGGTAAGTACAAATAATACATTCACATTGTGTTGCCTGAAGACTGTATCCATGGCCAGGGACTGAAAATGGGGTGTAGATAAGACACAGCTGTTCCTCAGGCTATCACAAATACACACTTAGGCCTCAAACACACGTCCGCATGGTGGCAGCTGCGATCTAGCATGGGCTTGGTGTGGTGAGCACACCTTTGACCGATGCCGGGGTAGTTGCGCCGCTAGATTTGGGACAGGTGTTCGGTATTATTATGGTGTACAGTATTAGAATAGTGTGCAGTGTTGTTCTAGTGTGCGCTGTTGTTATAGTGTGCAGTATTACTATAGTGTGCGCTGCTGTTCTAGTGTGCGCTGTTGTTCTAATGTGCAGTATTACTATAGTGTGCGCTGCTGTTGTAGTTTGCAGTATTATTATAGTGTGTGGTGGTATAGTGTGCGCTGTTGTTGTAGTTTGCAGTATTATTATTATAGTATGCGCTGTTGATATAGTGTACGGTATTAATTTAGTGTGTGCAGTATTACTATAGTGTGTGCGGTATTACTATAGTGTGTGCGGTATTACTAATAGTGTGTGCGGTATTACTATAGTGTGTGCGGTATTACTATAGTATGCGCTGCTGTTGTAGTTTGCAGTGTTGTTGTAGTGTGCGCTGTTGATTGCAGTATTATTATAGTGTGTGGTGGTATATTGTGCGCTGTTGTCTTTTGCAGTATTATTATATTGTGTGGTGGTATAGTGTGCGCTGCTGTTGTAGTTTGCAGTATTATTATAGTGTGTGGTGGTATAGTGTGTGTGGTGGTATAGTGTGCGCTGTTGTTGTAGTTTGCAGTATTATTATTATACTATGCGCTGTTGTTATAATGTGTGTGTGCGCTATAACTATAGTGTGTGTGTGCGCTATAACTATAGTGTGTGTGTGCGCTATAACTATAGTGTGTGTGTGCGCTATAACTATAGTGTGTGTGTGTACATAGGGGGCAGTATTATAGTAGTTATATTCTTGTACATAGGGGACAGTATTATAGTAGTTATATTCCTGTACATAGGGGCCAGTATTATAGTAGTTGGCTTGTATATGGGAGAAGGTATTGTAGTAGTTATATTTTGTATATAGAAGACAGGATTGGCAGGATTGAATGTGTTATTCTAAATGTGTTATTGTATTCTTTAAGATCCATCCTCTATGAGAGGTGCTACTCCTTCAGTTGGATTCTAGCTGGTTTAATTAAACGATTGGAAGTGAGTTAGGCTAAAGCACACACCAACCACGTTCTATATAACCAAATTCACAGCTCATAGTGCATGTCAGAGCACACTGGAATCATGAAGTCTAAGGAAATGCCCATGAGCGTAGGCACGGCACAGATCTGGCCAAGGTTTTACACAAGAATTTACTGCACACACTCAGGTGTCTAAAGAGCACAATGGCCTCACTATCCCTTAAAATGAAGAAGTTTGGGATGACAAACCAATCTTCCTCAACCTGGCACTCCAGCCAAACTAAGCAATCATCGGGAGAAGAGTCTTGGTGAGGAGTTAAAGAAGAACCCCCAAGATCACTGTGGTTAAGCTCTAGAGATGCAATAGGGGTGGGAGAAAGTCACAAAGTCAACTATCTCTGCGCCCTCAACTAGTCGGAGTTTATGGCAGTGTGTGCGCCAGCAGAAGCCCTCTCCTCAGTGCCAGAATATGCAACTATAACTGGCTCAAAAATCGAAAAGGAAAGAGCGGAAGATGGGCGAGTTGGATTATTATTATAAAAGAAAAGGGCTACAAGATAAGAAAAGCTAACAATGGACAAATTGTACTTTTTATTTATGTAAGAGAGAGTATTCTCATTTTCTATTCTATGGGTCAGGCAGGCAGAACAGGTTCAGAACAAGATACCAGGGAACACAGAGCCGGGGTCACACACGGGAAGACACAGCAGATACACTACTCTACAGCAACCTTGCTCAGGTGCGGAGAAGTACAGGGCATGCTAGTGGACTATATGAGTGAGTGACATGGTGAAACACCCTGTTCACTTTGAAGGAAGGAGCAAATGAGGAGACACAAGCCCAATGAAAGAACGGCGACGCGCCTAAGAGAAGGGAGCCCTGAAGCCTAATGGCCGGAGAAAACCAAGACGTCAAATACTGCAAGGTAGCTGAAGGTAAGCCTGGGACGGAGCGCGACAAGGTGTGGAAACCGTCGCCAGCATTACACTGTATATAGAATTGCATTCATTTAAAAGAAACATACAATACAGCTTGGTACCAACTAACTTCACGTTTGAGATAGTCAAATGTTATCTTAGAGATACAAAAAAAACAAAAATGCCCTAAAATTCCCCCCCAAAACCCTTACCTCTTCAAATCCTATGCAGATTCAGTACAGGCGCTTCAGCGATCACTTTTCAGGACATAAACACTAAGGCTAATCACTGGCCTCCAAAAGACAAGTGACCTTAAAGACAAGTGAGACGTAAGTCATAAAAATAAGGTGCAAATGCTAAAATATACACCCCCAGCTGTTTATGAATTGGGTGCGTCAGGGTGTGAAACTCATGCACAACTTTGTAGAACTTTTTACACAAAGTTGTCCTTTGTTAGTCGCACTTTAGGACAAATGTATTATTTCTTAGCAAAAGACTGGTACAAATAGCCAAAATGAAATTGGTGCACTTAAAGTGAACCTGTTATCAGAAATGGGTCTAATAAACTACCATAATATTGTCAAGCAGCCTAACACCTTCCAAATCATGTCTCTTTCATGGCCTGGTGCCGTGGCGTCATGCAGAAAAACTACTTTGAAGTGAGATGTAAATTTTTTGTATAAAGTCAAGGAGGCGGAGATTTTAACACTGAAGTCAAGCTCTCTCTTCCTCAAAAAGCCCCCTTCACTGTAATTGATGCTCCTGCATCCAGAGACAGGGTCTCCATGCATGATGTCAATCAGAGAAGGAGGCGTTCAGAGCTTCTCACCTTGACTTCAGTGTTAAACTCTCAGCCTCCTTGACTTTATACAACCAATTAACATCTCACTTCAAAGTTGATTTTCTGGATGATGCCACCACGCTGGACCATGAAAGAAACAAAAACTATAAGGTGTTACGCAGCATGACAATATAGTGGTAGTGGTTTATTAGGCCAATTGCTGATGACAGGTTCCCTTTAATCGGTTGTGTCACACAGAAAAACTGACATACATAAAAAATAAATATATAGTTGCATATACATACTACATTTAATAATTCTGTCCCATTGGGGGAGATTTAATATAAAGCTAGTGCCACAATTTTTAAAATTTTAGCACGCAGCACTTGTTAGATTTACATTCTATTTACACCAAGAAGAACAAATCTTAATGCATTTATGCGACTTAGCGGAGCTACAGACACAAATGTAGGTATAGCTTGTCCTTCAGCCAACAGATCTAAAACCTTCTACTTCACTTTTACGGCACTTGTTTGTAGCGCTGCTTAGACCAAGATTAAAATGGTCCAAATAAAGCTAGAGTAAAAACCACTTCAGTTGGGAAGGAATTTAATAACAACAGCATACCACATAAATAGTATCAACAACCACTCTAACACTGTGGCAGGTGGGGGGGAAAGATGGAGGATGCTTCAGAAATATTAATCTAACCCCATTGAGGCACATTTATTATTGCTCCTGTGCCAAAAAATAACAGATTTGCGGCAAAAAAACTGTCATGGCCTTGGGAAATGGGGTGTGGTCTCTGGAAAAAGGGGTGTGGCCGGGCAGAAAATAGTCAGTGTGCCAAAACATCTAGAAGGGGGCTCCACAATGTGGCATACCGTTTAGACCAGCTCAAAGCAGGACTAGAAGTAGAACTCAACAGTCGTAGTCTACATACACACGGCCGTATGGGACGTATATATGGCACGTGCGGCACCGTACCGTTCCGTACCCAGAAGAAAGATAGGACATTTCCTCTCTTTTCCCGAAATACGGCGCAGTGCTCCATATATCTCTATGGAGAGAGGTGGGGGTGAGCAGCACTGACGTGTGCCCATGGTACTACGGTATGGTGGGAACACGTGTGTGTGAATTTAGCCTTATACTGATAACAGGAAAATGTTTTATGCAACTAGCAGGTAAAATCAAAATCTTCAATCTTTATGCATGAAAAATTCATATCCATTAAACTTCACAGCATTGGTCTTCGGGGCAGTTCAGTCTATGCATTTTGAGTGCAATAAAGTAATCTTGACTGTCATAAATGACTAGTGCCAGAAAATGTTTTCGTGTTCATGTGAGCCGTCTTGGTCCAAGTCTGTTCCAGAGCATAGTCGTGGTAAACTAAAGTCTGGTGAGCCAACCCAAACTTTTGAGTCTTACCCTGCAACAGATGATGAATCTGGCACAGCACTAGAGTAGTCGGACCATGTGGCACATTAATGAATTTCCCCCACTGGGTCACTACACAAGCTATGGTAGTGGCTAGCGTCAATGAAGGACATTTATCAGAAAAATGGCATAGTGGCTCTGAAACAATCGCACA
Source organism: Engystomops pustulosus (assembly GCA_019512145.1). Classification (NCBI taxonomy): domain Eukaryota; kingdom Metazoa; phylum Chordata; class Amphibia; order Anura; family Leptodactylidae; genus Engystomops; species Engystomops pustulosus. The sequence goes on along the minus strand of CM033642.1, from coordinate 231,051,482 downwards.
GCCTCGCAAACTGCTCTGCAAGGGAGTGTGGGGTGGCATCAGGGTCGGCATTCGCACTGGGCATACTCGGGCAAGTGCCAGGGCCCAGAGCTGCTGGAGAGGGCCCACATGAGCCTGTACATAAGGAATCCTTAGGAGCGAGGAGGGCTGTATCTAATGAATCTATAGGGCAGTGGTGGCGAACCTATGGTGCGGATGCCAGAGGTGGCACTCAGAGCCCTCTCAGTGGGCACTCAGGCTGTTGTCCCATGGCAGTGTTCGCCAGACAGGGATCCTCCTGCAGTCTCAGGACTTACCATGTTTAGCATTATTTTAATGTGAAGCATCCCGGTCTACCTACAAGAAGAGAGAGGAAGTGTGGACAGGGTCAGGCTATCATTGGAGCTCCCTGAACCTTCCTGTTCAGGAGGCTGTCAAGAGAAGCTCCAGTGACAATCCAAATGTTCTCTCCTTTTGACAAAGATATTGGTGCCCCCAGGCCCATTAACAGCTGTTGTATAGCACAGAGCAAGAAGATTGCAATATGTTACTGCTTGAATTGCTGTGTTGGCACTTTGCAAAACATTTGCAGGATTTTGGTTGCAGTTTGGGCACCCAACCTCTAGAAGGTTCACCATCGTTGCCATAGGGGGTGAGGGGGCTGTATATAAAATAACCATGAGGGGGCTGTTTGGGATGATAAACCAGGGAATATTTTAGGGAATCGGCGACTGTTTTAGTTTCAGAATTTTTAATGCCGCCATGTGAGCTCACTGTTAAGGGGCCCACTGAGGCTCTGTCGCCCAGGGACCTACTGAATCCTGGAGCCGACCCTGGGTGGCATTCAAGGGGGGGGTCACGGTTGGTGACAGATCACACATTAACATTTGCATGGTTTTTGTGCAAAAGTACTAGGCTTCCAGGAGTTACGGTTTATAATAATTAATATTTTACCTCAGCAATTAAGAGATGGGCTACTTTTTGGGGATTTAATTAGTTTCCCTGGGAACCTGGTCTTGATAAAGAAAAGTTGAATCCTAAAGTGTGAGCTGTGACTGAGTAACAAGATGACAGCAGCAGACAGCCTCCATGTATGTATGTATGGGAGGAGGGGGTGGTATTCTGTACATAAACATTAGTGAGTCACAGCTCCCTCTGAAGCAATATTGACAAGCTCTGATAAAAGCCGCCATTGAATGGAGGGAAGATGCTGGTGTCACAGACCTGACACTGCCCCTTTAAGAGCTGTGCAGGGATCAGGGCGCCGCCTCCAGCTCCGGGGGTGTGGAAAACAAGAAAGGGATTTGTGTGATCGTGTTATTTGTCGCCAGTGTGACAGGGATAGTGGAGCATGCTGACTACAAAGCCAGGGATGTAAATCCCCCCGTGCACCAGCAATGATCCCCATCACAGGGTAAGTGGCCCCTCTCTCTATGGCTGCTGGGACAAGTGCATGTTATCAGTGTGATATTATTACTGTATGCATGTGATCTGCAGCCATCATTCATTGCAGGCAGGGCTCTGCCTTGTGCTGGCTGAGATGGCCCTGTGCCCCTAGGCTGCTGCCTGTCCTATATGAGCTGACCCTTCTGTGCCCCCCTCCCTGCATTATTGATGGAGGCTCCGGAGTGATGGACCAGGCAGATGTTGTGCCCTTCTAGGGGGGTGGGAGGACGTGCCCTGCTACCACTGCACAATATCATGGAGCCATGAGGGGAGAGAGAGGTAAATGTTGTGTGACAGACTCACATTCATGGAATAACAGAGAGAGAGAAAAATGTGTAAACAGCTCCGGAGGGGCTTGGGCTGCGTTACATTTTCGGAGATGTGGGGCGCTTAATGATGATTAATTGTGCAAGTGACGAGTGACACGCACGACTTTCTATGGACCGAGTGAAACATTGTACAAAGCTGTTGCTTTCGTTGTCGTTCTGTGTGTCATATTCCTAGAAATTGCTCAACTATGAAAGTGTTACTTTTACATTTGACAGACGTGACCTGTATTCTAGGTGGTATTATAGTGACTTGTGGTACTGCACCCCTATCTCCCCATCATAGCTAAAAAAACGTTGCTGCAAGAAAAACTATATATGTATATTTCAAAAAATATCTTTTTATTAAGGCGCAAGTCCTACCACACTTATTCTATAATAATTCTAATTCTTCCTATCACTGTAGACATAGTGGCGGCATTATAAGCGTAACATTAACACCTATGACAGGACCCATTCACAAAGCTCTTACACCAGGGGGCTGCGATTGCTTTTCTATGGTAGTAGTGGGGGCCATCTGGACATTTATTGCCCATTTACCTAAATAAACAGTGCTACAAGGGATAAGAGGCTGCTTTGTTATTTTGTCGTGGCGAAACGTAATCTTATTCTCCTGTGTGTATGGACGGATTGGACGTGGGGGGGCGGATTGCGAATACAAGTGGTCCCTGGCAGCAGAGGCTTCGTTCACATGGAGCTCAGTTTGAAAACATCTCTGCTTCAATTGAATTAATGGCTTCAGTGTTTCCTCGTAGCCGCGCTGGTCGAGCTGAGTGGTCATTTAAAGGTTTAATGTATTTATGATAATGACTGGTAGGAAAAGTCTGAGCAGACTGGGCTCCCAGCACTGTACAGCAGATGGGTCTCCTTGCTGGATGTGCTGCACACAGCTGCTGTACTGTACATCATAAAAGCTTATCGCTATTCCACTATTGACTGCGGAAATGGAAAACTGCTCGGAGAACATGGTACCAGCTCTGTGGTCTGTGTGTGGATGCTGGGAGCGGCTCGTTACATTGCACGTCTGAGTTACTTCCAAAAATATAAAGAATCCAAGCTCATTTATAGGTCGCACATAGGAAGCATTTTCATCTTTTTTTATAGCCGACTCATTATATAGATTTTTATATACGGTACTTAAAAGAATATATTTGTGGCATCTGCACCAACCAAGCCCCCATTCAGAGAGATAATGGATCCTGCACCTTCTGTATTAGGCCTCATATGCAATTTTCGTTAGGATTCCTTTCACACTCCATACAATTTTTTTTCCAGCATAATCCATTTTATGTCATATTATGTAGGTAATCTTCGCACAGAGGCTCATGGAGTACATAATAGGAACCCATAGGGAGTAAATGTACTGCCGTACAGGGTTTATACATGACTCCCTTTGGGGATTGTGAGCTTTAGAAATGTCAAGAGGGCTCATGTGACAACTTACTGTATGACAGCAAGTAGCGGAAAAGTCCTTGAGTAGTCCACTTCCATTAAGTTGATGAATTCAGTCATATATTAGCCATATATCCTTCTGGATAAACTGGTTTGAGAATCAACAAGTGTGTACTAGGACTCTCATTGACATTCACAGAACTGCTCTAGGGACCGTAACGGCGTGAAACGTTGGCAAGTTTGCTGATAAAATCGGTGGCCATATGCTAATGTTGTAGGGAAACTGCGACACTATGTGTCACAGAATACATTGAAGTGGCCGCAGGGTGATGAGTGGATTGGCCCGAGGTTTCTGTTCTTGAAGTCAACCCATTCAGGAGACCATCCCATTAAGAAGAGAACTTGAAGACTTCTATTTAAGCATGATTTTTTTATTGTACAATGGAAAATTATTTTAAATGCATTGGTGTGAAAAGTGAGGCTACCTGTATAGCACGTGCCAAGCTGTGAAAAACTTTTTTAGTGTTTTTCATGACCAATTTACAGTACATCGGTCTGGCATTCGTTTTTCATGGATCATCAGAAACCCTAGTCTATCAGTGACAAGTGAAAAATGGTTCTGGCTAAGGCATGGTCATTGAAATCATGACCACTGGCCTTCATACATGAAAAAAAAGTATTGTATTTGGTACAGTCGTGTGCTGTGTATCGAAAAATGGATGTCAGGTGGATGATTTTCATGGTCGTGGTCGAAAGCTGCACAGGGAATATGGCAGGTTAATTAAATTGTGGTGACAGATTCCCTTTAGGCCATGTAACCTGTTACATAGCCGGGGATAAAAACTGGGGCATAATTACATTGGTAGCAGCCATAGCAGCTGCTATGGGCCCACAGAGTCAGGGCCCGGCTTAACACTAAAGAATGGAGGATGTGCACCATTATATACATATTATGCTGCACACTGTACAGCACACTAATATATATAACATATATGTAATGTATATATGCTGTATATGTGTGTGTATCTGTGATGTGTATATGCTGTATTTGTATATGGTGTGTGTGTATATGCTGTATGTCTATATATGGCACTCTATGTGTGTATATGTGAGTTGTATATGCTCTATATGTGGTTGTATGTGAGTAAGAGTGTATAAATGTGTGTGTATGAGTGAAGAACTCTATGTTTACATATATAGGTGTAGAAATGCCTGTGTATATAGGAGTGTAATAAGTGGGAATGGGGCCCATTCAGAAGTCTGCTGTGAGCCCCTTGCCTCTCCTAGTTACATCCCTGATCGCAGGGATTGCTGTGTGTACATTGCCTCACCACATTAATGTAAATGTGTCTGTGTTGCATTTGGACAGTTATCCCAACCATAATGTGCTGATCACAAGAAATCCATCAACTTTGCACTTTCTTCCATTATCTTGGTGCACCGGCAGCAAATTAAAGGAAATCTACCACCAAAATCCATCATGATAAACCAGGGACACTTACTCATAGATCCAAGCATAGTGACTGTGGTGATGTGCTTATAGTTGTTTTCCATGGCCTCCTCCCTTCTGAAATCTACTTTTATGCTATGGAGCCCAAAGGGCACTTGGGGCATTACCAGAACCCCTCTGTGCTGCAGATTCACAGGCTGACACGTTGGCTCACCCTGCACCCTCAGCACTTCACCTCCTCTGCAGTAGAGGAAGTTTCAGCACATGGGAGGAGGAAGTACTCCTGAACAGTGTAACAGCTTGTGAATCTGTAGGGCAGAGGGACTATTGTGACACCGCTCAATAGCATAATTAAACAGTTGATTTTAGAAGGAAGAAGCATAATTAAAATAGTAAAATAAAATACTTTTTTTGTAAAAACCTGGAAATAAGGATCTAAAAGAAGAGCAGATCCTGTCAGAGAGGGCACACATGTCAGTGTGCTTGATTTATAATCCTTCATCCTGGTGGTAGATGTCCTTTAAAGTCAGAATACCACTAGGTTTTTGCTTTCATTGTTTTGTAGATTATAGAACCAAAGTTGTCATGTAATCATAACCTTAGTTGTTACAGTATCTTTGCAGTAATCAGAGATATGATCATGCCTGTCAGTGTACTTATTCTCAAATGACAAAGAGCCACGTTAGCCTTCTTGATAAACAGTGTATAGTCAACTGTAACAGTAGAGTGGCTGAGATTTCTCCAAAGTCTCTTGTGTCCTTACCTGTTAGGATATATTCAGGATATACCCATCTGAACAAACAATATTACACATCTTTGTAATTTGCTATGTATTATCCTATTCATATACTGCAGAGATGAAAATATCTTTGGATATATTCAACTAAAACCCAGGAAGGAAGGTTTTCTAAAAGATTTTGTACACAGGGCAACAGCCATGCTGAAACAGAAAGCAGCCTGCTCCAAATATTGCCCACATAGTTAAAGCATACAACTCTCCCACCAAACAAGTTAGGCCCGATCCACAGAATAGGGCATAACTTGCTGATCACTGGGGTCTCAGTGATGATACCCCCACAGATCACGAGAACGAGGGGTCCAATGTGGTCCAAGGTGCCTCCGTAGGACCTCTTGTCACTCGTTGAGATGAATGGTGCCACGCTCGGCAATCTCTGTCAGCTCCATAGAGATGAATGGAGCAGAACAGACATGCACGGCCAGCGATGCGGGGTCCAATGGAGGTACCTGGGATCCCTTCTTCTCATCACTGAGACTCCCACCAATCAGCAAGTGAGGCCTTATCCTGTGGAACTGCTTGACAATGGAAACCCAAGCGTGAAGCCCTGGGCGCAGAGTTTTTGTGCTGATGTCGATGGCAGAGAAGATTTAGGTCTCCTTTATGAACTCAGCTCCTCAGGACCCGTAACTCTTCTCATCCCACCACTGTCGACTTGTTACAGCGGTGGCAGCCTATTACAATACTACCTTGAATTCAGTAAATTAAAGGGGATGTACCAAGTTAGCAAGTTATCCTCTATCCTGTGGATAATAATCAGCTGCTGGGAGCACCACTAATCCCAAAAAAGAGGCATTCCCAGCAATCTGGCGAACAGGGTTCCTGCTCTGCCTATTGGGTCGTACTTGCATCCTGCACTGCATTCAATACTATGGAAGTGTACAGCGCTCAATCATCTCCATCACAAATGGTTGTGCTGGAGATAACCAAGCACTGTGCTGTGTAATTTCTGACACTCCCATGCTATCGAATGGAGAGGTAGGACTCATCAGAAATGGCAGATTACAGCACTCGGAGCCCTGTTCTCCAGATTTGTGTGATCAGTGGGGGGTCCCGGCAGTCGGATCCTCATCTATCAGCTTGTTATCCCCTCCCATGTAGATCGGGGATAACATGCAAATGGTACTACCACAATAAGAGGTGAGACAGTACTTGTGTCTTTAGTGTATATACAGTGCTTCTATTAATTGTATCTATAAAAACGGATTTGGCCGCTATAACATTCCTGACTTATATAGTTTTTGTAGAAGGCAAAATCTACTATTTTTACAGTAGTCTGGAAATAAAAGCAGTTTAGTGAGGGCTATGGGAACGACGGATAAAAGATGTTTTAGTTTGCAAACATACGGTATATGGTTATAGCCAATGGCACAAATAGTATCCTGATCTCTTCTTACTGCTTCAGTACCTCCATGTTTCCTAGAGAATGTCTAAAAAGATCAAAACATTTATGATGAAAATGTTGCTGTTCTCTGCCTGTAATTGCACGGTGTGTACAGACGGTTATAGAATTCATGATAATGACAGATTCTGACTTGTTTTTACCACATTATTGTTGTCTATGTTCAGGTTTGTTATTGCAGTGTGGACCAGAATTGTGAATTATTTTGCATTACATCGGGGAATTGATATAATGGTTTAAGTAATTCAATGTATTCAGAAGATGGGGTTGTGTTCCAAACATCCGTCCTTTCGCCTGTCAGTAAAACAGCCTGTTTTATCTAACGTCGTATAATTAGCGTTCAGCACATATGCTTTGTGAATGGGAATTTATAGTCTCTTGGGGTCAACAACAGACTGGAGATTAAAAACCTAAGTATAGTCTCTGGCTAGTTTATATTATACAAGTATTAGGAAATGAATGTTATATTAAATATATATATATATATATATATATATAATGTTCTTAATAAATAGTCAACTATAGATAGAGGATTACAATGGTCAACAGGGCCAGCGCCAGCAAATGGCAAGTCCTGGGGCCTAGAACTTCTGGGGGGGCCCACATAACGCTGAACATAAGGAATCCATGTCATGTAGCTTCTGAATTTTTAATGCCCCCACGTGAGTTCACTGCAAAGGGGCCCATTGAGGCTCTGTTGCCCAGGGGCCTATTGAAACCTGGAGCCGAACCTGATGGTCAACTATAGATAAATGAAACAGGTCAAAACATGCAAGAACTCATTGGGTTAAAGAATGCTAGTTTCCCTATCTTCACATTTTATCATCCTCTGTCTCCCTCAAATACTCATTTTAAAAGAAGCTTTCCAGGAATTCTGGAGGGGTTAAGGTAGGGCTGGTGGGGAGAGAAAGTATTCTTACCCTGGTACCCACATCATCCAGGTGTTGACCGTGTTCTCAACTGGGGAGGATGCACGGATTCAGCGAACGAATGGCCTCTGAGATCACTGGACATCACCTCCAATGATCACTGCTGGATAATATCCCAGCGACCCAGGAGCCAGAACAGGGAAAGTAAAATTTCTCTCTTGTTTTTTGTCACCTCTGCTATGGCTCCAGTCCCCACAGAGTTTTCACAAATTCCTGGAAAATCCTTTTAAAAACATAAACTGCACGCTTCTTACATTTTTGATGTCTCTAAATGGGATAGTGCAGTCTGTTACTCGAAGTCCTTGCCTAAAACAAAAAACAGAGATCCAGACATATGCCTCATAACAGAAGCCAAGCTCTTTAGTCCCCACTTGGTATAATATACACCTATTCAATATATATGTTAAGAGTTTTCCTTATGCATAGGTCGGGGGGTCCCAGTGGATCAACCCCCAATCAGGTTAGCATGAGACCTGAATTCTCTAATGTGAATGATGGGCCAATGCTCTTGTATTACCAGTACTGTATTAATCTAATGGGGCTAGAGGGTAACATTTTTCAGGACGTATCTGGGGTACGAGCCCAGAAGTAATCGCAATTCTTTGAGAACCAGGTAAGGAAGTCAGGAATTCTGATTATTTTTGCCTTTACGCCACCATCAAGACCCGCACTCTTCCACTTTTCCAATCGGTTGATGGTCCTAGAAGTAGCAGTAGTGTAATCAAGAACCAAAGAAACAGATGTTGAGAAGAAAGCGTAGTGAAGTGATAGCAAGGGGTCTGTACCAATAAGATCCAGAATTTTATAATATAAGAGGCCAGTCCCTGGTACTACAATTCTCAAGGTAATGAAATAGAAATGGCATTGCCGAGCAGCTTCCAGCCTTGCACCACCAAGCACAGATGCCAAGCATCAGATGGAGGGGAGTAAAGCACAATGTGCGCCTTGAGCCTGTAGCGGTCAAATCATGTGTAGTCTGATGGAAGAATCTGGGTTTTCCCTGCCTGACTGCATTGTGCAAGCTGTAATGTTTGATGGTAAAACAATAATGCTGTGGGGATGTTTATTAATGGATTGGCCTAAGGCTTACCAAAACATTTTAGACAATTGTCTTCTTCCAGCTTCAGGAAGGCAGTTTTATGTCCCAACATGAATACACCATGGTGTACACAGTAATGGTCCTAAAGTCATGGCTAGATAAATCTGGGGTGGAAGAACTTAATTGGCCACTCAGAGCTCTAGACTCAACCCCATGGAACACCTCTAGAAGGACCTGGAACTGATCCAGGCCCTCTCATGCAACATCTACACTCACCGGCCACTTTATTAGGTACACCTGTCCACTGCTTCGTAACAATTAATTTATTAATCGCCAATCACATGGCGAACTCAGTTGCATTGGCACGTAGACATGGTCAAGACATCGCTGCATTCAAACGCGCACAGTATGGGGAAATAAGCGGTGTATTGAGTGCCTTTGAACGCGGATGGTTTGTTGGTTGCCAGAAGGGCTGGTCGAGTATGTTCAGAAAAAACATGCTGATCTACTCGGAGGTATTTCACGCACAACCCAGCTCTAGGGTTTACAGAGAAATGGTGCCGAAAAAGAAAAACAGGCCAGTGAGCGTCAGGTCTGTGGGCGGAAATGCCTTGTTGATGCCAGAGGTCAGAGGAGAATGGGCAGACTGGTTCAAGCTGATAGAAAGGCAACAGTGATTCAAATCGCCACCCGTTACAGCCAAGGTAGGCAGAAGAGCATCTCTGAATGCACAGTACTTCGAACTTTGAGGCAGATGGGCTACAGCAGCAGAAGACCACACCGGGTACCACTCCTTTCAGCTAAGAACAGGAAACTGTGGCTACAATGTGCAAAAGCCTTATTGAAATTGGACAGTAGAAGATTGGAAAAACGTTGCCTGGTCTGATGAGTCTCGATTTCTGCTGCGACATTCGGATGGTAGGGTCAGAATTTGGCGTCAACAACATGAAAGCATGGATCCATCCTGCCTTGTATCAACAGTTCAGGCTGGTGGTGGTGGTGCCATGGTGTGGGGAATATTTTCTTGGCACTCTTTGGGCCTCTTGGTACCAATTGAGCATCGTTGCAACGCCATAGCCGACAAATCTGCGGCAACTGTGTGATGCCATCATGTCAATATGGACCAAAATCTCTGAGGAATGCTTCCAGCACCTTGTTGAATCTATGCCACGAAGAATTGAGGCAGTTCTGAAGGCAAAAGGGGGTCCAACCCGTTACTAGCATGGTGTACCTAATAAAGTGGCCAGTGAGTGTATATCTGACCTCAAAATACTCTTCTGCATAAATAGGTGAAAATGACCATGGCACCCTCCAAAATCTTACCCAGAAGAGTGGAACTTGTATAATCCCAAAAGGAAGACCAACCCCATGTTTAAACCTACAGATGTGGAATATCATTGGATTATAATGTTTAGGTGTCCCAAATATTTTTTCCATATATTGTGTTATCATCGATAACCAATTGGTTGACTGTGAGCCATTAGCTCCCCCCTATAATTATAAATCTCTACTATATCCCCATATACAACATCTCACCAAGGAATTAGAGATAAGTAGATGTCCAATTAAAATCAAGCAAAGGGGCCCCCTAGCTGGATACACAGTCGCTTGTAGCAGAGAATGTACATGGAAAAGTAAATAAAAGCAAATTGATTTTTGGGACGGTTATTGATTTCTAAAAAGCTCCAGGAAAACGTAGGAGCACTTAAAGGGAAAGTGTCATTAGAAAATGACCTCTTATTTTAAACAAGATTTACTGTTTGAAATATTTTTAAGAATATGTGGTGATGTTTTTTTCAATCCATATGTTAAAGAAATCCTAAACTTCAGTTTTCTCACTGACCTCTACAGTCATGGCCAAAAGATACAAATGTTAATTTTTACAAAGTCTACTGCATCAGGTGTTATAATGGCAATTTGCATATACTCCGGAATGTTATAAAGAGTGATCAGCTTAACAGCAATTAATTGCAAAGTCAATATTTGCCTAGAAAATGAGCTTTTTCCCCCAAAACACATTTCAACTTCATTGCAGGCCTGGCTTAAAAGGAGCAGCTAACATGGTTTCAGTGATTGCTTCAGTAACACAGGTGTGGGTGTTGTGAGGACAGGTCTGGGGATATATCTGTCATGATTAAGTAAGAATCACAGACAGACTGATATTCTGCTAAAGGTACAGGGAGTGGACTGCTGAGGACTGGGGTAAAGTCATTTTCTCTGATGAATCCCCTTTCCGATTGTTTTGAACATCTGGAAAACAGCTTGTTCGGAGAAGACGAGGTGAGCGATACCACCAGTCTTGTCTCATGCCAACTGTAAAGCATCCTGCAACCATTCATGTGTGGGGCGGCTTCTCAGCCAAGGGAATCGGCTCTTTCACAGTCTTGCCTAAAAACACATCCATGAATAAAGAATGGTACCAGAATGTCCTCCAAGAGCAACTTCTCCCAACCGTCCAAGAGCAGTTTGGTGATCAACAATGCCTTTTCCAGCATTATGGAGCGCCTAGCCATAAAGCAAAGGTGATAACTAAATGGCTCAGGGAACAAAACAGAGATTTTGGGTCCAAGGCCTGAAAACTCCTCAGATCTTAATCCCATTGAGAACTTGTGGTCAATCATCAAAAGACGGGTGGACAAACAAAAACCAACAAATTGGGACAAAATGCAAGCATTGATTGTGCAAGAATGGACGGCTAACAGTCAGGATTTGGTCCAGAAGTTGATTGAAAGCTGCGAGGGAGAATTGCAGAGGTCCTGAAGAAGAAGGGTCAGCACTGCAAATATTGACTTGCTGCAGTAACTCATTCTAACTGTCAGTAAAAGCTTTTGTAACTTATAATATGATTGTACTTGTATTTCTGAATGTGATAAAATCATCTGACAAACACACATACAAACCAGAGGGCAACAGATCATGTGAAAATAGAATATTTGTGTCATTCTCAAAATTTATGGCCATGACTGCAGGCCTCATGGTAGTCTGTGGCATCTTGCTTTGTACACTATTATGAACCTCTTTTAGTAGACATCTCATAATGATCATAATCAGGATAACAAAGACTAATTTTCAACAAAAAAAGATTTTTGTAATTCGGCACATTTCCTAAGTGATAATGAGATAAAAAAAAATGAGTGGTAAGATATTTCCAAGAACTGTCAGAATTATTCTTCACATCTAAAAAAATATTCCCGAGAGGGAAGATACAAGACCGATAGTCCGGTCACTCTGTTGTAATTTCACAGTATAGCAGAATGTCTTACAAGTCATCATCGCTGATCATACGCGGCACATGAGTCAGTGAACTCATTCAATTACTGACTAATCTGCGCTCCTAAATTATCAGTGTAATTACTAATTAACATCTTACAGTCTTATTAGAAAGGTGCAAGTAACAGTGTCAGTTTTTTTAAATGTATTTTCCATCCCTATTGTTCCTGCATAAAGCGAATATTTTCATATTGAACGCCGACATATCTTATTCTTAAAGAAGCATTGTTTGAGTTAGGAAAACGACACATTCCTAATACTGTGCCCGCTCTTTGATTTAAAGGGAACCTGTCAGCACAAATTGACCTCATAAACCACTAACAGTATGTTGCCAAGCAGCTGAACAGCTTATAGATCATGTTCATTTCATGACCCGGCATGTTGGTATCATCCAGAAAATCAACTTTGAATTGAGATATAAAATGTTTGTATAAAGTCAAGGAGGTGGAGGCGGTTTAACACAGAAGTCAAGCTCTCTCTTCCTCACAACACCCCCTTCAATGCAATTGATTTTCCTGCATCACTAGCCAGATCAGTTGAAGCCGGTTGCTTAAGGTCCGTCACAGCAGGGGAGGCATCTGAGGTGGAGAGATTTTGACTTCAGTACTAAACTCTCCGCCTCCATGACTTTATGCAACCGATTTACATCACACTTCAAAAGTTATTTTCTGGATGATGCCATCACACTGGGCCTTAAAAAGTAACATGATCTAAAAGGTATTGAGCTGCTTCACTACAAAGTGGTATTGGTTTATTAGACCAATTTCTGATGACAGGTTCCCTTTAACCCAGTTTCTTTAAGGACTTATTCACACATGCAAACGGATCAGTTTTAAACGGACACAAAATGGAAACACCTCTTTAAAAGAGAGGGTATGAATTCACTATGTCACTATGTCACTATGTAAGGTGTAAGGTTCCTTGGTTGTTACCTCGGAAGTGCTGTAAACACTATTGCATGACACTGCAGGGAAAGCCTTTGGATGTCCTTAAAAAACATACCAAGGTCAGGGTCAGCTATTTACCAATTAAAATAGTTTTGAAGAAAGGGATAGGTGCAGGTCATTCAGGTTTGTAAGTGGTTAGAGTCTAAAGGTCAAAATTTGTGCAGAAATGTACAGCAATGTACGGAAAGAAGCAAAACAGAAAAACGCTGGGTCGGCTTGGGACCTTAACAATGCGTGATGGAATAGTATGTTGTGGAGTCTGTTAAGGCTCAGATATTGGTTTGGATCGTCACCCACACCCCTTCGCCCTTGTCGCCATCGGGGGCAGTGATCCATTACTATCATCAGGCCTTGTAGAGCAGGGTCTAATTTGGATAAAGTAAAATCATATACTGCAAAAATATATGTACAGTATATTGTATGAGCGATCAGACCCCCTATGGGTTAAATCACCCTAGGGGCCTACAAAAAGAGTAAAAAGTAAAAAAAAAAGACAAAAACATAAATCTTCAAACCATGAAATAAAAAAAAAACCTTGGAAAAAAATAAAAAACAACCATAATCGTAGACTGATGTAAAGTTTGTTAAAAGGTTAGTGACTATTTAAATGATTGATTCTCATGGTTTAGGAGATTATTAGGTCCTCCATACTCAAATGGAAATCCTTCTATGTGCATATAGAGATAACTAGCAATCAATGGTGTCATTGCCTACTACGCTTTTATGAGTTATACAAATTTTAACGTTCCCATCCCCCCACATCGGAACTGTATATAATTTACTGAGCCCCCTGCTCTATAACATGCCACCTGCTGATTGTACTTGCATTATTGATGTGAGAGGCTCCCTTTAATCATATGAAATGCCACCTACTGTGTGTTTGAGACGGACGTGAACGATGACAAAATCGTAACAGAGTAGAATCTATTGGCATAATATAAACCACAGAAAATAAATAATTAATACTGGGTCTATGATTTACAGATAAAGTATCAACACTTTTCTTTTTGAGTTATTAAAACCAGATAGTAAAATATAACTTTTTCAAATTTTTTTTTAAGTTATTTTATGTTATTTCTATATTTTTTTTATATAGTTCTGGTGTATGCCATCATGCCTGAACTCTTTTTACAGCATTTAGTGATTTGCTTTGCAGGAGTCTCGTGGCCTTGGGCAGTAGTGGTTTTGTGCAGACACAAATTTGTATTTGATGTATAATATGAAGGTATTTTCTATAGGAGTGTTTTCGTCTATTACAATTTTGTCTGTCTATGATGTAAATTAGGTGCCTGTTTTAAAGAAAAACTTTACAGAATTCGGCTACATTCACACGATGTATGCCCGCCGTACCGTAGTACGGCGGGCATACATCGGCGCCGCGGAGAGGAGCAGGGGATGAGCGCAGCTCACCCCCGCCCCTCTCCATAGGAAGATACAGCGCACGGCGCCGTCTCACGGGAAAAGATAGGACATGTCCTATCTTTTCCTGGGCTACGGAGCGGTACGTGCCGCACGTGTGCTGCACCGTACCGCTAACCGTACAGGTCTGTGACCCATAGAAGTGTATGGGGGACTATAATTGGCCGTTATTACTCGCCGTATAACGTCCTCCCATACATTGTGATGTGAAAGTATGCCTTAGCAATTGTACATTCTATCATTGGACTTAGTGGCCAGAGTCAAAATTGCAGAATATATCATAATCATTTCTATTAAATATAGAGGCATTTTATTAAATATACTTACACGGCACGAAAACTGTGCTATCTACCGTATATACTCAGTTCCGAGCCCGATAAGTATACGCCGACGACCCCCCAATTTTACCATCAAAAACTGGGAAACCTATTGACTCCGATGTATAGCGAGGGTGGGGAAATCAGTAGGTCACAGACCCCCCCAGTGGAGTAACAGCCGCCCCCAGTAGTATACAGCTTGCCCCCAGTAGTATAACAGCAGCTTGTGCCCCCAGTAGGAACATAGCCAGTCCTCCAGTAGTATCACAGCTCCTGGCCGCCGCATCGTAGTACATACAGCACTGCCGACTGCCCCCAGTAGTAAAACACCACTGGGCCCCATAGTTATACAGCCTGACCCACCATGTAGTAGTACAGCTGCCCCCAGTATCATACAGCCGTCTCAGTAGTATACACAGCACTGCCCCAGTAGTATACAGCGGCACTGCCCCAGTAGTATCAGCACTGCCCCAGTAGTATACACCCTGCCCCCAGTAGTATACAGCCTGCCCCCAGTGATTATACAGCCTGCCCCAGTAGTATACAGCCTGCCCCAGTATTATCAGCTTGCCCCCAGTGTATACAGCTTGCCCCCAGTATTATACAGCCAGTCCCCAGTGGTATACAGCATGCCCCTTAGTATACAGCACTGCCCCCAGCCGTAACAGCCTGCCCCCAGCTATACAGCCTGCCCCAGTAGTATACAGCCTGCCCCAGTAGTACAGCACAGTCGCCAGTAGTATACATCATCCCCCAGTAGTTACAGCACTGCCCCCGTAGTATAAAGCATTGCCCCCATTATATACAGCTTGCCCCCACTAGTATACAGCACTGCCCCCAGTAATATACAGCCAGCCCAGCATTAAAAGAAAATAATAAACTTATATACTCCCCTCCGTTGGCCCCGACCTGCAACGCGTGCTCCCCCGATGTCCGCAGGGTCCTCCTCTGGCTTTGGCGCCCCGTCTTCTGTCTTCACAACTTTGTTCCGGGCCGCCATTGTTCTCCCCCTGGACGGCGCCTAGTATGACGCGCCGCCTGGAGGAAAAACATGGCGGCGCCCGGCGAAGGTAGTGAAGACAGAAGACGGGCGCCGAAGCCAAAAGAGGACCCGCGCGGACATCGGGGGAGCAGCGCTGCAGGTCGGGGCCACGGAGGGTAGTATATAAGTTTAATTATTTTTATAAAGACTTTTTTATGACTGTATGATCTCGTTATAGCCGAGGGGACATTTTTCAGCACATTTTTTGTGCTGAAAAACTCGGATTATACACGAGTATATACAGTAATTCTTTAAAAGGAACCTGTACCAGGGGCCTCATATTCACTGAAGACAGGTTGCAGAAGCCATTAGAGCTGCATTGCAAATATGTATTTCTGTCTTTTCTTTGCATTTGCATTACAATACAATTGTGTGTTAGAACTTACCTTGCACCCTGGCAGAATCCTGTGTTAGGTCCCAGGGGTTGACTTTAGTTTGGATGCATTTAAAAAAAACAACATGTAACTTGTCTATGTTGCAGACTCCTCAGCTCTTGGCCCCCACCTTTGTGCTCCTGTACAGCTCATCCTTCCCCCACTGATGTCAGCTCACTATGCTGTGAGCTCTGTGAAGGAGCAGGAGGGAGGAGCTGAACAGGAGCACAAAGGTGGGGGCTGAGAGCTGAGGAGTGAGCAGCACAGACAAGTCACATGTTATTTTTTGAAAGGCAACCAAACCAAAGCCCAACCCCTGGGACTACACATTGGATTCTGTGAAGGGTGCAAGGTAAGTTACAACACACAATTATAATGTAATGCATATGCTTAAAAAAGGCAGAAAGACATATTTGCAATGCAGCTGTAATGGGCTCCTGCGACCTGTCTTTAGTGAAAATGAGGGTTCAGGTTCCCTTTTAAAATAAAATTTGATGACTCATTTACTTTTGGTTATTTCTGGCCTTTCAAACATGTAATAAGTTAAAAAATAATAAAGAACATTGATTGTTATCTCCTGTTTGTCGTTTCAAACTCTGAGATTAATATGAACATGTCCGGAGGTGACATCATGTTGATAAATGCCTACGAATGTGTGACATTATATTGGAAAAGGAACATGGACAAGTCAAAGGTGACATCATGATAGGGGGTCAATGTAAACCGCTCTGTAGATGTCATCATAGCTGGGAGCTTTATGCCTACCTTTGGACTTGTGTTGTCCTGTTATTCTGCGCATGCACAAGGCTGATCAGTAACGATTATTCATGTAATGTTATTGTTGTGCATCTCATATTCACATACAAGTCTATTTCTGGTTTAATGCTATTGTCCTGTCAGATTAGTCATGATGGGTATGCAAACTAAGGGAATGGAAACTGGTTATTTATAACAACTTCTCATTTTTCCATGGGAATCTGCATATAAATGTGGATGTCAGTAGAATGTGAGCAGGAATGAAGCAATAAGTGTTCCCAATTTCTAATAAAGCTGAATAACAAAAAAAAATACACATATTATATAATTTAATTATATCAGTGTAAATTCTAAAAGGACCTGTCATCTTTCCTGGCTTGTCTATCTTGGGTTATACTTGCATTCTGAAATAATGGGGCACATTTACTAACACCAGTGCAGTCTGTACTATGTGCAGTTTGGCTGTGTAATGTGCAGGGGGCGCCAGATTCCGGATTTCTGGCACACGTTCTTCATGAGTCTGACGCCCTCCGCCCTGCACCGCCCCGACAGAGGGCACCAACTTTTTTTTTGGTGCGCCTTTAACATGGGGCGCGCAACACAATTCTGTTGGACTTTGCATGCTAAATCTGGCGCAAGGTCCGACTGAGCACCGGAACGCCCCTTAATTTGTGTCACATGGTGCCTAGTGCAGCCGCACCACAAAAGGGTCAAGTGCGACACAAATGTGGTGCAGACACTTCTTAAATACATGTGCAAGCAGATTGCAACAGAAAGAATGTGCAAAGTCCGACAGAAAACTGGCGCAGGGGCCTTAGTAATTGTCCCCCAATATCTCTGCAGCAGAAAGTGTTAGTGTTGGTAGAGGAAATGCCCTTTTTGGAAGCAATGAGGAATGTGACGGCACAATTTAAAAGCAAACATTTAAATAATTATTTTATTCTATTTTTTTGTCTATAGTTTTGTTTTTTTTCTATGTTTTTAAAAAAAAAAATATTTTATGTTATTTTCTATATTTTTTTTATAGTTTTTGTGAATGCAATCATGCCTGAACTCTTTCAGCAGTCTCATGGCTTTGGGCCGCAGTAGTTTTGTGCAAATAGTTTTGTGCAAATACAGTACAGGCAGTCCCCGGGTTACATACAAGATAGGGTCCGGAGGTTTGTTCTTAAGTTGAATTTGTATGTAAGTCGAAACTGTATATTTGAAGTTCTAGACAATTTTTTTCTTTTGTCGCAGTGATAATTGGAGTTTCAAATTTTTTGCTGTAATTGGACCAAGGATTATCAATAAAGCTTCATTACAGACACCTTACAGCTGATCTTTACAGTCTGGGACTATAGTAAAGCATCCAGAGAGCTTCACCAGAGGTCACAGTGGGCAGAGGGGTTCGTCTGTAACTATGCGTTGTCTGTAAGTCGGGTATCCTTAAGTAGGGGACCGCCTGTATATGTATTTGATGTATGATATGGAGGTGTTTTCTATAGGAGTGTTTTCTTTTACTATAATGAAACCTAGAGAGAAAAAGGTTTTAAGGTAACATTTGTATATCAGGGTTTACAATCCATTTACCAATTCTGATTCCTATTAAAATGGCCAAAGAAAGAGTCGCAAGGAGCAAATTTTGGGGATTATCAGAGTTGAAGTTAAAGTAGATGCAGTCACACACTAACCCTGGTGTCTAGTGGTCCAGAACTCTACCTGCAATATATGAAGACCCTCAATATTATTGATGGGTTGTTGGAGGGTCCGTTTACAAATTATAAGGTGCATAATATGTGAGTTTTAGTCTTATTAGTAATGGGACATATGTTACTTTACAAAAACAAAAGCTGACGGCAGGGGAAACGGGAGCGCCTGAGGAGGTAAGTATAAGATTTTTATTGTTTTTATATGCACCAATAACATATTTTATAAGCCCAGACAGCCCCTTTAAAACACTTTCTTCTTCCAGGCAGCACGCAGTGTTGTGGGCTGACATCTTCATCAGGCCAATAGACTGACGGATGTGTGTGCAGAAGCTCCAGGTCCCAGTTTTACAAGCTCTGCTGGTTTTGCAATGAGTTCCATATGTTTAGGACACTGATTTTCTGTTATGAAATGACTTTCTGTTCATTCGCAAACACATTTATTTTTGTTTAAGTCAAACTTTCAGTTCTACTTTCTTTGTGGTTGCGTAACTAAAAAAGGGTCATTGTTATGTCATGCCCACAGGACACCCGTCATCAGGTCTCTGTCACTATTTCTGTCACCACAAAATGTTAGAGCAGCTTACAAGGAACCATCCCAGCCTTTATCTTGTTAATTCATACATATTGGGGCTCATTTACTAAGGGTCCGTAAGACGGTTTCCCGACGATTTCTGTTTTGCGCTGAATTGCCCTGGGATTTTGGCGCACCCGATAGTATTTTGCCGCATCGGCGCCAGCTTACACGCAACAGAAATGGGGGGCGTGGCCGTCGGATAACCTAACGAATTCGGACAACGCACAGGATTTAACATTTAGAAGTGTGTCGCACTTACATGCACCAGGAAGAAGCAGGTGAACTCTGGCGGACCTGGGCGCAGAAGCGACGGATGCAGGAACTCGGGCGTACGACCGTAGAGAATCGCGCCAGACCCGAATCCTCGCCGGACACCACACCGCAGGATCTGGACAGGACCGGGTAAGTAAATCTGCCCCATTGTTTCTTTATTATATACCGTATATACCGGCGTATAAGACGACTTTTGAAGACAGAAAAATCTTCTGTCTTCTCTGGGGTCGTCTTATACGCCGGTAATCGTCTTATACGGCGGGTCCCGGTGCATGGAGAGGGCTCACGGGCTGAGCCCTCTCCATAGCCGGTAAGTCTTTGCTGCATATTGCAGCAAA
The DNA here is from genome assembly GCA_019512145.1 of Engystomops pustulosus. Lineage (NCBI taxonomy): Eukaryota > Metazoa > Chordata > Amphibia > Anura > Leptodactylidae > Engystomops > Engystomops pustulosus. The sequence goes on along the minus strand of CM033642.1, from coordinate 231,031,722 downwards.
GGCTTACCGGTAACACCCGCGATCGGGTGTTTGCACAGCGATGGCTGCCGGCAAAGGCTTACCGGCAAAGGCTTACCGGTAACACCCGCGATCGGGTGTTACTGGCAATAAATCTTAACTTGCTAACGTGACACAACATGGTAATGATTTGATTTCTATTTTTTTTGTCTATAGTTTTGTGTTTTTTTTCTATGTTTTTTAAAAAAAAATATATTTATGTTATTTTCATATTTTTTTTATAGTTTTGTGAATGCTCATGCCTGAACCTTTACAGCAGTCTCATGCTTTTGGGCCGCAGTAGTTTTGTGCAAATAGTTTTGTGTCAAATACAGTACAGGCATCCCCGGTGTACATACAAGATAGGGTCCGGGAGGTTTGTTCTTAAGTTGAATTTGTATGTAAGTCTAAACTGTATATTGAAGTTCTAGACATTTTTTTCTTTGTCGCAGTGATAATTGGAGTTTCAAAATTTTTTGCTGTAATTGGACCAAGATTATCAATAAGACTCATTCAGACACCTTACACTGATCTTTACAGTCTGGGACTATAGTAAAGCATCCAGGAGCTTCACCCAGAGGTCACAGGGGCAGGGGTTCGTCTGTAACTAGCGTTTTCTGTAAGTCGGGTACCTTAAGTAGGGGACCGCCTGTATATGTATTTGATGTATGATATGAGGTGTTTTCTAGGAGTGTTTTCTTTATACTAAATGGAACCTAGAGAGAAAAAGGTTTAAGGTAACCTTTGTATCAGGGTTTACAATCCATTTACCAATCTGATTCCTATTAAAATGGCCAAAGAAAGAGTCGCAAGGAGCAAATTTTGGGGATTATCAGAGTTGAGTTAAAGTAGATGCATCACACACTAACCTGGTGTCTAGTGGTCCCAGAACTCTACCTGCATATATATAAACCCTCAATATTATTGATGGTTTTTGGAGGGTCCGTTTACACATTATAAGGTGCATATATGTTAGTTTTAGTCTTATTAGTAATGGGACATATGTTACTTTACAAAACAAAAGCTGACGAGAGGGAAACGGGCGCCTGAGGAGGTAGTATAAGATTTTATATGTTTTTATATGCACCATAACATATTTTATAAGCCCAGACGCCCCTTTAAAACATCTTTCTTCTTCCAGGCAGCACGCGTGTGGTGGCTGACAATCTTCATCAGGCCATAGACTGACAAGATGTGTGTGCAGAAGCTCCAGTTCCCAGTTTTTACAAGCTCTGCTGGTTTTGCAATGAGTTCCATATGTTTAGAGACACGGATTTTCTGTTATGAACTGACTTTCTGTCATTCGCAAACACATTTATTTTTGTTTAAGTCACACTTTCAGTTCTACTCTTTGGGGTTGCGTAACTAAAAAGGGTTCTTGTTATGTCATGCCCACAGGACACCCGTCATCATCTCTGTCACTATTTCTGTCACCACAAAATGTTAGAGCAGCTTACAAGGCACCATCCCAGCCTTTATCTTGTTAATTCATACATATTGGGCTCATTTACCTAAGGGTCCGTAAGACGGTTTCCCGACGATTTCTGTTTGTTGCGCTGAATTGCCTGGATTTTGGCGCACCCTATCGTATTTTGCCGCATCGGCGCCAGCTTACACGCACAGAAATGGGGGGGCGTGCCGTCGGATAACCTGACGAATTCGGCAACGCGCAGGATTTAACATTTAGAAGTGTGTCGCAGAACACCTCTTACATGACACCAGGAAGAAGCAGGTGAAACTCGGGGCGGACCTCGGCGCAGAAGCGACGGATGCAGGAACTCGGGCGTACGCCGTAGAGAATCGCCCAGACCCGAATCCTCCACCACACCGCAGATCTGGACGGACCAGGTAAGTAAATCTGCCAATGTGTTTCTTTATTATATACCGTATATACCGCGTATAAGACGACTTTTGAAGACAGAAAAATCTTCTGTCTTCTCTGGGGTCGTCTTATACGCCGTATCGTCTTATACGGCGGGTCCCGGTGCAATGAGAGGGCTCACGGGCTGAGCCCTCTCCATAGCCGTAAGTCTTGCTGCATATGCAGCAAAGCCTTACCGGTAAACACCCGCGTCGGTGTTTCACAGTGTTGGCTGCCGGCAGCCTCAAAAGCTGCCGAGCACTCAAAAAACATCGGGTGCATACTCACCCTCCGTTGGCCCCGATGTCCGCGCGGATCTCTTCCGCGCAGTCTTCTTTTCTTCTGCTGGCGACCGCCATGCTTTTCCCCGGGGCGGCGCCTAGTATGACCAGCACGGCGCGTCATACTAGGCGCCGTCCAGGGGAGAACACTGGCGGCGCCCGCACTAAGTTAGTGAACGAAGACGGGCGCCGAAGGCCAGAAGAGGACCCACGCGGACATCGGGGGAGCACGCTTGCAGGTCGGCCAACCGGAGGTGAGTATATAAGTTTATATTTTCTATTGATGCTGGGCTGGCTGGATATTACTGGGGCCAGTGCGTATCCTACTGGGGGCTGTGCTGTATACTACTGGGGGCTGTGCTGTAATACTACTGGGGGCTGTGCTGATACTACTGGGGGCAGTGCTGTTATACACTGGGGGGCTTGTGCTGTTACACACTGGGGGCTGTGCTGTATACTACTGGGGGCAGTGCGGTATACTACTGGGGGCTGTGCTGTTACTACTGGGGGCTTTGTCTTAATGTAATGTTGTTTGTTTGTATGCCTTAGGTTGAGGAGCGACAGTTTTCCTGCTGTATACTGCATGTCATAAGATTTACATAAAAAAGGCCCATGTTAAATTCAAATGTTTTTTTTTTAATTTTTTAACCGGTGTTTTTGTATGCGTTGGAAAAGGGGTAGTCTTATACGGCGAATATATCTTAAACTCTATATTTTACATGAAAAGGTAGGTGGGGTCGTCTTATACAACCAGGGTTTACGCCGGAATATACGGTAAATGAGGCTGGGGACATGGAGAGAGAAATTGATGTCACCCCTCTCCCCCCCTCTCCCTCCCTGCTCATGTCTGTATGTAAGTATAGTATGCCCCTCACACACTAATAGGCGCAGTGAACAGACATTAGTGACACTATATCAGTACCTTACAGGTGATGATTCTGCTCTATCAGAAAGAGGACTTCTTACGATTTCTCCTTGCCATGGTTGTTATCTGCTGAATTCATAGTCAAAACTTCTTCATCTCAGCACACCTCCACACTACGACCCTAAAAATACCACTACTGGTTTTCCTCATCTGCATTAAATTTCAGAATTGCATTTTCAGACTTCAGAGCTTAAAGTACACCTGTCATCAGGTCTGTGTCACTTGTCCTGTCACTGCTACCTGTTGAAGCAGCTCACAAGGATCCATCCCACCTTTATCTAGTTATTTCATACATTAATCATTATAAAATCATCTATTTTTATCATGTAATGAGGCTGGTCACATGGTCAGAGGCAGTGATGTCACCCCGGTTACCCCCACCCCTCTCCTCCCCCTGCTCATGTGTGTAATGTATAGTAAAGCATGCTAGTGTGTGCTGCATCTGCGAGACATGCTGCATCCTCCTAATTAACAGGTGAGGAGACACAACATCAGCGTACACATGAATCTGACATGTTCTGCTGTAACATGGCTGCCTGGACTGCTGTATCTCTCCAAACAAACACACACACACATGCACACACAGGCTGCAGGGGGCGTGGCCACCAGCACCAGGACACATCATTATACGCCTCACTCATTATACAGGCTGTCAGTCATGCACTTGGGGTGTTGTGGCTATGCCTCCCACTCATGAATAGAGTGGACAGCTCGAATAGCTAATGTTTTCATTGGACTTTTCACAGGTCATTTGCATACAGCTTTAGGACCCTCATGCTTAGGTTTACGCATGTAGAGGGACAATGAAGTGGATAGAGGCAATGCGGCAATGCTCTCTAATGGCAGTTTATGAAAATATATTTAGTTTAGGGTGTTATTTTGCATGACGGGTTCTCTTTAAAGAGTAGAAAATCTAATTTCCCAAAGAATAACAATTGTGGAACATGTGTTTTCCTAGAATTCCATTTTTGCATTCCTGCCAAGGACACCCCACATTTGTCAGGATAGTACACATATTGGCCCACATTTATTAAAGCGTTTGCACCAGTTTTCTGTCTGACATTGCTCTGAAAAGAACATGTAAACTGCTTATACATGTATTTATTAAGTGTCTGCGCCAGTTTTGTGTCACGGCTGTACTGTGTCCAACAAGACAGAAGAAATGTGCACCTAAAGGGGTGTTTTAGTGCTTAGTTGGAGTTTGCGCCACATTCATTACTGATAATTTTGTCTGCGCTATAATTCTGCAGCATGAAACAAAAAAATGGTGCACACTTCCAGAGCAGTTAAGGGGCTCCAGATTAATGAAGAATGTGCACCAGTTTTGATGAATCTGGCGCCCCCTGCACACTCCACAGGCAACTGCACATAGTACAGACTGCACTAGTTCTGATAAATGTGGGTCATTGTGTGTACCTGCCAAGGATACACCTCTTTGTCAGGAGATCCCCTTTAATTTGCCCAGCATTTTCCACTAGCTACGTATCCAATGAGAACAAGAAAAAAATCCAAACTGTGTTATAGGAAAATTGTAAGATAAGTAATGTAATATATTTTACAACATTTTATGCAAATGGCTTCTATATATAAATTGTAAAATTGCCTGTGAAGGTGTTCAGAATCTGGAACATATTAAAGGAAGTGACTTTCAGTAGAAAGCAGAACATCTACCAGCAGTACTGTGCACCTGTTCAGCTCACGTCTATGTTCAGCCAAGCAGTGCATTCTAGTACTGACAGGATTTATATAGCTGTCTGCTAGGAGAGACCGTGTACAGCGAGGTTAACACGCTACCGCTCACACAGATGCATTATGGAGCCATCAGATCTGAGATCTGGCTTTACTAACACTACACATATTGTGAACCACGATTGAATGCGAAAAAGTTACATGTGCAGATTCCTTTAATTTTATGGGCAAAAAAATTCAGCAGATTTCTTTCATTTTTACTGGCGAACATTTTTTTCGTATAGGACTTTTTCATCGAGCAAAAGGAGGAAAACTGAAATTATATCCTTCTTCTTATATCCTTATTCTTATAGTTGTTATCTATGGTCCCTTCTAAATTCAACTTTATCATTATACCAATGAGCCTGACCAGAGCCATGCTACAGCTTCACAGCCTGTTACACTGTGTCACTTTCCCTCTCTTCTCCCTCAGCACTTCCCCTCTCTCTACCCGATGTAATCTCACTGCAGCAGAAGAAGTTTCAGCACACAGTGGGGTGGGGGTGCTTCTGCACCGTGTAACAGCCCTCTGCAGACAAAGTTACTTTTATTTTTTCACTGGTGTAGCAGAGAGTCAAAGAGGTGGAGACGATCAATTAAACATTTCGCCTCTTCCTGGCCCTCAGCTGCAGTGCACCGCTGATGTCACAATGTCCTCTGTGAGCATCAACACATGCACGGTGCGCCTGTCAGTTTGCTGCTGTCGCTCATACACGTTGTGCACATTAGTGGCACAGGGTCAGTCCGCTTCAGAAGGAAACACAGGGATGTATGTACCTGTAAAAGACTGGTATTGTAAGGCTGAACAGACCGGTGGAGGTGGAGAGGAAGAATACAATGTATTTTTTTCTGCAAAGGTTCCAGAAAGAATGGTCATAATAGAAGCATTTGAACACATGTACAGTAATGAATAAGGTACTGTTTAAAGGAAATCAACCATTGTAAAAAAAAAAGTAAAAAAAACTCTACAGATAGACAGGTTTCCTTTAAAATTGACAATTTACAAAAAAAAGTAAAATAAAAGTCATATGTAAATAAGTTGAGAATAATCACTTTTGGGTTTGACACTCCTCCTCCAACCTCTCTCATTTCTGCCATAATGTGACTCTTTTTCACCCCATATGCAAATAAATTGGGAGGCAAATTCCTGGTGGCGTATAGGCGATCTTATACATTATATATTATATAAAAATATCTCATACCTTTCCTGAGGGAGCTGATTGTTTAATGGTAAAAATACTGGTGACAATACGGAACTCATTTATTTAAACTGGTTTACATAACGACATATTAGAGTTTTCTGTCTCCTGTTAACACCGGGCCTTTTGTGAATGTATAGCTTTGAGACTTTGCATTCTTTTGTATTTGACATGTCGCTATCTGGTGAATTTCTCATCTTTGCAACCTGTTTTTCTGTCTGTTATTAATAAAAAAGAAATTATAAAAAAATACTGGTGACCCCTTTAAAATGTGTGAACACTGTTACAGTAACTAGGGCTTATTTTCTAACTTTTAGTCGCCATCTAACCTAATTTGGTGGGTTACTTTTGAGCCAAAACAGTGACCACATCTATGCTCCATTGGTCATAGGTATTGACCATATTAACAGTCACAGTATTGAGTGTTTAAATGAGTTGACAAAGGATCATAAAAACGGATTGATTTCCATGAATAACTGTTCCCCTCATCCAACATGGCCATCAGAAAGCCTAATATTGGTAAACCAATTAACGCAGGCGATATCATCAATCTCTGTTACTAATTGGCACTCGGTGCTCTTGCTTGGCAGAGAGCTCTGTGTTCCAGGAATTACTGCCATAGATACAATTGATAGGGAACATTAGAAATGAAAGAGAGCGATGACAAGAGGTTTCGAGTCCCGTGAGTAGCTGGTGTGTGCCTGTTGTTTGTGTCCTTGTGGATAGTATATGTTTATGTTGTAACTCAACTATAATGTAGAACAAAGATACAATGATCAGTACTAGTCCAATACCTTTATTAAGCTAAAATATTGTCGTTCAGGGTTAGGTGTTGCTTTCTGGTTGTTGTTATTGAGAAAAAACAAAGCCAAAACAAGGAAAAAGTAGATTATCTTCCTCTCTGTAGCTACTAAAAGTTAAAGGACATCTACCACCAGAATCGGGGAGTGTAAACCCAGCACACTGACATACTGGTGTGTGTCCCCTCTGGCTGGATCCAGTCTTCTTTTAGCTTCTTATACACAGTTTTTTTTAAATGCTTTAAAAATTATGCAAATGAGCCTGAGGGTGCTACAGACTTCATTAACACCTAAGGAGCCTGGAGCACCTCGGATCCATTTGCATAATTTTAAAGCCTTTTTTGTAAAAACCAGGACATTAGAAGCTAAAAGAAAGGCATATCCTGCCAGAGGGGGCACACACCTGTATGTTAGTGTTCTGGGTTTACAATCCTTCATCCTGGTGGTAGATGGCCTTTAAAGCTGGATCCAATGTGCTAATCCAGTGATGCAGCCCCTTCATTTTTAGAGTAATAATAAGATACTAGAGTGTAAAGGTCAAACTCCAAACTGATCCAAATGTGATGGCACATGCTAGCCATATGCCATCACTTTATAAAAGGGGGAAACCACTTGTACAGAAGGTCAAAACTTATCTACCTCGGGCTAGGATCATTCCATGCCTGTGCATTCTGCTGAAAACTTCTTGGATGATTAATGTTAAAGAAAACAACTGTAAAAATGAAAGCTGACGGCCAAGTTTAACATTTTTTTTTATAGACAACAGAGAACAGGTTTCCTCTGGTCCAGTATTGTAATCGAAGAAGCATTCAGCTGCTTTCTCTTCCACTTCATCATTCTTCCCATCTGTTTCATCTGAGCATGTCTTCCTATACCATTCGATCCAGCCAGCTATGTCTACATATTAGATCTACTGATCCACTAGTTTTAGTGATTCCTGACTTTTTACCTTTCCCTCATTTAAAGGAAATCTTCCATCAAAATCCGGCATGATAAACCCGAGACACTACAGATACAGGCACCGTGACTGTGGCAATCTTCTTATATTCATTATCCATGGCCTCCTTCCTTCTAAAACAACTTTAATTTATGCTTATGAGCCTGAACATCTCCTGGTGTTGTTACCAGAGCCCCTCTGTGCTGTCCCCCCACCCTTCCTGCTCCCTCAGCACTTTCCCCTTCCCTGTGCCTGATGCAATCTCACTGTAGAGGAGGGAGTTTCAGCAGTTTCAGGTGCTCCTTGCACACTGTAATGGTATGTGAATCTCCAGCACAGAGGGGCTCATTAATACACGTTGATTTTAGAAGGAAGCAGGACTTGGATAACAAATATCAGAAGATTACCACAGTAACAGTGCCTGGATCTATGAATAAGTGTCCCTGTTTTACCAAGCTTGATTTTGACAGTAGATCTTCTCAGGCAGGTAGGGGCAGATTTATCAAGCTGTCTGAAAGTCAGAATATTTCTAAGTCAGAATATTTCAGAATATTTCTAGTTGCCCAACCAATCACAGCTCCTCTTTAAAATATTCATGAGCACTGGAAAAATGAAAGCTGAGCTGTGATTGGTTGCTGGTCCATTCCTTGTGTTCTCTAGCCTAAACAAGTCCCTTCAGCTTGTTGCCGGTCCTTAGCAGTGGTTTCCTAGCAGCTCTTACCAGTTGTTGTAGAGATGTGCTAGACCTCTGTGGCAGTGACCTGGTCTGTAATCTGAGCTGCTGGTAACCTGTGATTTCTGAGGCTGGTGACTCCACGGCAGAGCTGACTCTTGGTCTTCCTTTCCTGGGGTGGTCCTCATGTGAGCCAGTTTCTCTATAGCGCTTGATGGTTTTTGCAACTGCACTTGGGGACACTTTCAAAGTTTTCCCAATTTTTCGGACTGACTGACCAGCATTTAATGGTAATGATGGGCACTCTTTTTTCTTTACTTAGCTGCTTTTTTTAGCCATAATACAAATTGTAACAGTCTATTCAGAAGAACTATCCACCTGACTTCTGCACAACACATCTGATGGTCCTAACCCCATTTATAAGGCAATAAATCCCACTTATTAAACTTGACAGGGCACCTGTGATGTGAAAACCTTTTCTGGTGACTACCTCTTGAAGCTCATCAAGAAAATGCCAAGAGTGTGCAAAGCAGTAATCAAAGCAAAAAACTTTGAAGAACCTGGAATATAAGAGATATTTTCAGTTGTTTTTTATACTTTTTTGTTAAGTATATAATTCCATATGTGTTAATTCATAGTTTTGATGCCTTCAGTATGAATCTACAAGTCCTGAAAATACAGAAAACTCTTTTGAATGAGGAGGTGTGCCCGAACTTTTTGGCTGTACTGTGTATGTATATATATATATATATATATATATATACAACCCCTAGTAATACATATATACACGGCCCATCTGTTATATCTGTTTATATATATATATATATACATATATGATTGTTTCTCTTTTATCTTCTCCTTTTCTTTATATTTCATCATTTTCAAATTCTTATTTTATTCAGCCAATTCATTTTTCACATCCACTGTTAAATCATTTTCAATTTACAAGGTGAAAAACCTTATTTAGCCGATAGCAACCAACCAGTCGCTGGTTTTCCGACCTTAACTTGTGAAATCACAGCTTTACTCTGATGCCCATAGGCAACACTGCAGTTCTTTGACCTTTACTGTCTCTATCATCCACAGAACTATTATGTTTTACCTTAAGCTTTTAGGTTTATATATACATGATGATTCTAATTGTTGTAGACCTATTGTAACCATTGTAAGACTTTTAACCATTTGTATTGTGCAGTGGAGCTTATCATAAGATTCTAAATAAAATGTCCATCCTGTAGATAGATTGTCCTGTAATATGATTATAGTTCATATGCTCTTGATTTTTTTTTCCCTCTAACAATATGAAATTTATGAGGCAGAAAAATGTACATGCTGTAAATATTTAATGCTGTTTTCTAAAGAAATCAATAAAAGATATTGATCTTTCTCCAGATCAGTCGGCAAAGGCAAGACATTAGAAATCCGTGCTAGATGAATATGTAATTGCAACACTGTGGAAAAAAAATTTACTTAAAAAGATGTCTTGTTTGAAGCCCAGGAATGTTCGAGCATCAATCCTCCGGTTTGCAACATAAATTTCAAAACCAGAAGCTTCCCATGAAACAGGGGTATAGTGTTACATTTACATTTAAGGGACTGTGAAGTGGCATTGCTAGGGGCCGCTGATGAGACGCGGCCATGTGCAGAGCAGTAAATATTGAATAAAAGATGAGCACACGGCCTTCATGCCAAACACACAACTGGAGTGCAAACCACCGAAAGTTTCCCCCCAGAGCTTCATCGGCCAGAGTCATCTCAGGCTTTATTGTGATGCATGGTTACTGTCCAAAAACTTGCACGAAACTGTGGTGCCATGAAAAGGGCTCTATGCCCAAGAAGCAGCATAGCATCCATAAACAGGCAGTTCCGTGATTACATACAAGATAGGTTCTGTAGGTTTGTTCTTAAGTTGAATTTATATGTAAGTCGGAACTGTGTATTTTATAATTGTAACCTCAGCTAAAATTTGGACAATTGGATTTTAAAAATGTTGGATTGTCATAAGAAACAGGATTACCAGTAAATCTTAATTGCAGACACCTTTCATAACTGTTATAACTGTTTATTGTATCCCGAGGCTAAAGTACAGTAAATTACCAACATCCTGAGGTCCATTTATAACTAGGGGTCGTCTGTAGGTCGGGTGTTCTTAAGTAGGGAACCGACTGTATACTGTATAGCCAGGATAGAGTTAAAAAGACCCTATCAAGTAGAACGATATATCTTTTTTTATTTTGGGTTATTTATTCATGGATTACATTTAGGCCACTTACACCTGAACGTGTGCTACTTGCGGGCCACAAATAAGGAGCTATGATCCCTTGTTTGAAGCCCGTCTGTTATCGATCACGCCAATGATCTCAATAGAAAAGGACTGCCCCTGCCGAAAACTTGGGCGGGCATAGGTCTTGTTCTATCTTTCGCTGCAGGGGCAGTCAGCACATACATGGGGCTGTTGAAACCACTGGGCAGAAGCCCGTTTATATAATGGGTCATTTTTCCATTAGTTTAAGGCTGCTGGGGAGAGAAGGAGGGGGTAAGCGGTGCTCACCTCCACCCCTCTCCTTAGTAATATATTGCGCGCAGCGCCGTATTCCGGCCGTGCGACCATTGCCATGTATGGAAGACGTATGTACGCCGTATATACACTCACCGGCCACTTTATTAGGTACACCATGCTAGTAAGGGGTTGGACCCCCTTTTGCCTTCAGAACTGCCTCAATTCTTCGTGGCATAGATTCAACAAGGTGCTGGAAGCATTCCTCAGAGATTTTGGTCCATATTGACATGATGGCATCACACAGTTGCCGCAGATTTGTCGGCTGCACATCCATGATGCGAATCTCCCGTTCCACCACATCCCAAAGATGCTCTATTGGATTAAGATCTGGTGACTGTGGAGGCCATTTGAATACAGTGAACTCATTGTCATGTTCAAGAAACCAGTCTGAGATGATTCCAGCTTTATGACATGGCGCATTATCCTGCTGAAAGTAGCCATCAGATGTTGGGTACATTGTGGTCATAAAGGGATGGACATGGTCAGCAACAATACTCAGGTAGGCTGTGGCGTTGCAACGATGCTCAATTGGTACCAAGGGGCCTAAAGAGTGCCAAGAAAATAGTCTCCACACCATGACACCACCACCACCAGCCTGAACCGTTGATACAAGGCAGGATGGATACATGCTTTCATGTTGTTGACGCCAAATTCTGACCCTACCAACCGAATATCGCAGCAGAAATCGAGACTCATCAGACCAGGCAACGTTTTTCCAATTCCTATTAACACATATTCAAGGAAATATAAAACTTTCTTAAAGGAAACCTACCACTTGTAGTGGCAGGTTTCTGATGGAAACACCGGGCACCAGCTCAGGCTGAGCTGGTGCCGGAGCTTATTTTCGTTAGTGTTTTAAACCGCGTGACACAAGAGCTTACAGTCTATGAGGATGAGGGGGTGACACAAGAGGTATAATAGCTTGTAAAATGGTCAAGCCATTTTTATAGGGGAATGGACTAAATTGCAAGTTTATTGTAATTTAAAATTTTTTCATCAAAGAACAATTTTTCATTGTATGATTTTTAGCATCTGGAATGTGAGAAATAGTCTTTCTTAGTCTAGATATAATAAAAATCAATATTTAGAGCCCTTTCAAAAACCTGAAAACTCTAAACAAGACAATCTTTATCATATTTCCAAGTCTAGCAACTATCATCATAAAGGGTCGTGGTGGTCACTAACTTTTACAACACAGCACCAACCAGCTCCTCATGAAGGGTTTGAAATATCCTTTCTACAGTTCCATCTTTTATGTGAAATCTTGCCAATTTACGTATAGAGATAAAATCCAATGTCGTATACAAATGAACTGTAGATAAGCTGAAGGGAAGGATCACTTCAGATCCATATATCTTACCTATATGTTGGTCCTGTAGCTCACAGAACCACAATCCTCATGCCATTTGAAAGACGAGATCTGTAATATGACACATGCATCAAGTTTCTAGGTGCTATAGAACAGCAGATCGGGGCATCTAAAGTAACGCTCCCCCTGCAGCCACTAAAAGTGGGCAGCTAGTTCAGAGGGGTAAAAGCTGGGGACACATTCCCTTTAAGAAGATGTGTTCTGGGGACCCAGGTGTTTGATCAGTATGCTATTCTGCAATAGGTTATACTTACTTACTAAGAACAAAGCTTTTTCCAGCAATATTCCAGCACATTATGTAATATGGGATCTGACTGGATTATGTGGTTTTCCATTGCAGCAAGAAAAAAGGCTTCTTCTCCAAGTCAAAGGACAAGAAAAAAGAGGAAAAACCCAAGATGGTCAGCCCGTTCACAATGGTAATAAACAGCGGCTTTATAAATTATTCAAAAACAGATGTTGATTAAAATGAAAAATGATCTATGATATCTACATTGTATAGACCGGTGATGGCGAACCTATGGCACGGGTGCCAGAGGTGGCACTCAGAGTGCTCTCTGTGGGCACTTACGCTCAGCACAGAGTTCACCAGACAGGACTCAAAGAATCTAACTGCAGTTCCACACAAGTCAAGTTTTACTAATCTCAGTCCTATTTTAACCCTTTAATCGCCAAGGAAGTATCTCATATGTCCTCACAGGGTGGCACCTAGGTGGCCACACATGTATGAGACACATCCTGGAAAATAGGAGCCATAACTTTAGATCCCTGGCACCTAGAATCTCTTGGCAGCTTGGGACTGAAGGAAAAGCGAGAAGGTGCAGAGAGGACCAGAATACCTTTGAAGGTCCTCCTGCTGGCCCCACAACTCTTCCTGTACAGCGGGAATCTGGAGAGAAGCTACAGTGATAGTCCGGATTTCCCCTCCGGATTTCAATTGTATCTGTGTCCTCCGTAGGCTGGTATGTTAGGAGAACAGTTCAACAAATAAACAAATTACTGCTTATATTGGCACTTTGTGATAAATGCGTGGGTTTTGGATGTAGTCTGGGCAAAAAGGTTCGCAATCACTGGTATAGACCTTACTATTCCACAAGATTTTTAGCACCGTTTGCACCTGATTACCGCATCTTTCTTTTACACCACAGAAATCTGTACTGATATACAGATGCAGCAAACCTACATGGTCAGCATAGTGGAAAATAATTTGTGCAAATTATTATTTGTGGTTCTCCCCTATCTTAACGATATATAATCAATGCAGATGATAATAGTATACTTTGTTATATACTTCATTATAAGAATATGTTTTTTCCCCAAGTAGTTTGTGTAAATCAGCTTTCCGTCCTGTATCCACAGCTGAGAGATAAGGAGAAGCTGATAAAGTGTCTAATGTCTTAAAGGAAACCTACCACCACGGATCTACCTATCAAGGTAGATCGGGTAATAGGTGCATCTATTGGACATGAGGATAGCCCTTTTAAGGGCTAATCCTCACGTCCCCGCAATTTTTTAATAACATTTATTCCCCTAATATGCTAATTTTCTAAAGAGGCTACTGGGGCGCCCAGTAACCTCTTTCACCCTCCTACCAGATATATTCGGCGAGTAGCTATGAGGAACTGCATGCCCTTGTCGGCGAAGGCGGAGTTCTGCGCATGCGCAGTATCTCTGGCTTTGGAGCAGTGACCAGCAGCCGAAGATATCTGGTAGGAGGATGAAAGAGGCCTCAGCTCCAGCTACTCCACGCCCTAGTAGCCTTTTTTTTTTTAGAAAATTAGCATATTAGGGAAATAAAAGTTATAAAACTATTATGGAGATGTGAGGATTAGCCCTTAAAAGGGCTATCCTCACGTCCAATAGAGGCATCTACCACCCGATCTACCTTAAAGGAAACCTACCACTTGTAGTGGCAGGTTTCTGATGGAAACACCGGCCACCAGCTCAGGGTGAGCTGGTGCCGGAGCTTATTTTCGTTTGTGTTTTAAACCGCGGTATCGCGGTTTAAAACACTTTTTAAGCTTTATAGCCGGCGCAGGCAGGTACGCGCTCGGCGCTTACCATGCGCGCGGCTCTCATTCACTTCCTATGTAGCCGCGGGCACGGTAAGTTTAAAAAGTGTTTTAAAGCGAAACCGCGGTTTAAAACACTAACGAAAATAAGCTCCGGCACCAGCTCACCCTGAGCTGGTGCCCGGTGTTTCCATCAGAAACCTGCCACTACAAGTGGTAGGTTTCCTTTAATAGGTAGATCCGTGGTGGTAGGTTTCCATAAACTCCTCACAGACAGTCACTGAATAGTCTAATCTTTTCAGTGAACTAAATCTTTCAGGAAGAACTGCTCTAGGTGTGGAAAGAGTTAATCATTAGCCTCCTTATCTGTCTGAATCGAATAGACCTCAAGAGCCTTTCAAATACACTGCTCACTGTAGGAGAAAGAATCAGAAACAAGGCACAGAGAAGCTGCTTTATGACATATATTACAGAGTTTACTATTATCAACTGCTTTATTCATTTATAAAATGAATAATTAATAAGAAATCTACATTGATAGTGCCCCCCCCCCCCCTCTGCTGCATTGGTACAAGCACCCTCTTTCCACTTTTTATTTGTTTACATTCAGTGAGACTATTACAATAGCAGAATTTGAAAAATAGAGCAAAAGACCAATGAAAAGTAGCTGAGGTTCATCTGAGGTTATTGTTGGCTTGCCATTAGAGCACTTAGTACAGGTCTCTTGCCAGGAAGTGTCGGTCTTATGTGTCTGTTCCGTTTAGTTTAATTACCAAAAATGTTCTTTTAGCTCTAATGATTCAGAATCTATATTGGCCGCATGCTGATCCATGGTTCCTACCATTTCCTCAATCAGGTCTGCAGGTTTCAGGTCTGGATAACCTGCATTACAAACAAACCTGCAATTTTTTTTACCTCCAAATAATCTGTAGCCCAAAATAACATCAATGAAATGTTATCCCATAAAACATAAGCCCCTACAAGGGGGAACTTGAACTGTGTAGGGGGCTTATGTTTTGTGGGATAAGACGACTGGATTCTGAGAGGACAGAATCCAGTCCGGCTGCTCACTGCACATGCGCGGCCTCCTGCTAAACAGGAAGTGGCCGGAGGATGCTGACCCGCTGCAAGGCTCACGACGGAGGCTACTGCGCAAGTGCCAGAATTCGGCAAGGTTGCCAGATGACGTAGGAGGGGAGGTGTGACTGAAGACTGAAGAGAAGCGGAAGACCATGGTGACTCGCCCGCACACCCACTTTGACTCGCTAGGTATCCTGCCTGTTTACCAGGTAGGAAATCAAAGTTCTTTATATGCAGCAGGCATTATTTTAACTAAATCAAGGGAGTCCTTGAGAGATAAGGAGATATTATAAATAAAGATATAATAAAGAGATAATGGAACCTGTCCATTCCAAAAGTTTGGCCAAAATTTTAATCCCAACACAGTCGCCAAACATAAACCATAGTTCACACTAGGAACGTCAAAATAAAACATAGACGAAATCAGCGCAACCTCAGCCGCATTCCACAGACTCAGATGTTACAATGACACGTTGATGCAATTTCAGGCTACAGATGACTGTTATATGAGCTGTGTGGGGGCTTAAGTTTTGTGGGATAATATAAGCTGTGAGGGGGCTTATATTTTGTGGGATAAGATGACATTTTTATTGATGCAATTTTGGGCTACAGATGACTTTTTTATGAGCTATGTGGGAGCTTATGTTTTGAGGAATAAAATGAGCAATATGGGTGCTTGTGTTTTGTGGCATAAGATGACATTTTCACTGATGCAAAGTTGGGCTACTGATGACTTTTATTTATTCATTTGTGTATACATTAAAAGATATATGGCTCTCTAAATATAACAACATATAACTACCATAAAAACTATACTACTATATAGGAATTTCATAATTTTTTGATGATAACACCCAGAGAATCTCATACAAATATAATTGCAACTTCTACCCTATCCACAAAATAAGCTGATAAACACTGGGGGTCCATTCACTTGGACCCCCACCAATCATAAGACTGGTGTTCCCATAAAGAATGGATGGAGCAGCTGTTCGTCTCAGGCAAATATGACTCTTCTCTATGACTTTGGAGGAGATTTTTTGATTGATAAATTAGGGGAATTTCACATAAAAGGGAATTCTAAAAAGGACATTTCATGCCCTACCTGTTATGTTTAGCAGGGTAAAATCTGGTGACAGGGTCCCTTTAAAATTGTAGAGAACCCCTTTAAATTTTGTTAAATAGTAACTTAATTGATCTGGAGATGAAGGTTTTTTTGGTCTCCTCTGTTGCATGACATTAGCAGATGTATATTTTGAAGTGTAATACATCTTCTTTTTCTAGTTCCGATATTCTGGAGGAGTAGATAAAATCCTAATGGTGGTTGGCACAATTGCATCGATGGCTCACGGCGCCGGGCTGCCGCTCATGATGCTCGTCTTTGGAGACATGACAGACAGCTTTGTGGAATTTGAAAAAAATGCGACTTGTGAGTATGATACGAAATAGCACGTGTTCTGCGTCACAAAGTTGAGTCTGGAACTCGATTGTGTAGTTTGATGCGCTGTGGATCCACACAAGGATTAGCCTCATATGAATGGATGACCTTCCCATAGGTCACTTTATTAGTAGTTGATCATTGGGGTTGTGTCTTTGGGTGGTCTGAATTGCAATACAGATGGAGCTGTCTCTTTCCAGCTCTAACCTGTGGTTACACTATGCAGGAGCATGTCTCACCCTCCCCCGTCCCTCAGCTCTTCCCCCTCCCTCTGCCTGATGTAATTTCACACAGTTGTTCCTGAGCAGTGAAATATCCTGTAAAGTAACAGCATAGAGGGGCGCTAGTAATGCCCTCCAGAGCCTTTGTGGCTCATTACCATCATTTTAAAAGTTGATTTTAGAAGCAAGGAAGCCATGAATAACAAATACAAGCAGTCCCCGGGTTACATACAAGATATGTTCTTTACCTTTGTTCTTAAGTTGAATTTGTATGTAAATCGGAACTGTATACAGTATTTTTCGGACTATAAGGCGCACCGGAGTATAAGGCGCACCATCAATAAATGCCTGCTAAAACGTCTAGGTTCATATATAAGGCGCACTGGAGTATAAAGCGCACCTGAATATATGGATGAATGACCAGCAGGTGGCAGACCTGTGCACAGTTCAAGGTAGCTGTTGTCTGTAAGTATGGTTTATATATAAGGCGCACTGGACTATATAAAAATATACAGTACTTTATAATAGTAACCGCAGCCAAATTTTTTTTGGTCTCTGTGACAATTGGATTTTAAAAATGTTGGGTTAAGTACCAGTATTAACAATAAATTACCAATTACCAGAGGTCCGTTTGTAACTAGGGGTCGTCTGTAAGTCGGGTGTTCTTAAGTAGGGGACCGCCTGTATAAGAAGATTACCACACTCACGGTGCCCGGATCTATGAGTAATTGCCATTATCTTAGTTGATTTTGATGGTAGACTCTCCTTAAAGTCAGCTAATTTCCACAATTGATGCTCTTAGCTGAACGCTGGGTGTTGCCTCCCATCAATCAACCTTTAATGACCTATTGCTACTAGTTTAGGACCAGAAAACAAAAGTAATATATCATTTTTATTTTCAACAATGTTTTTGTTCTCCACAGTGGAACAAATGATAAATGCTTCCGTTCAGTTCCAAGAGCAAATGTCAACGTAAGTACAAGTCTTAACAAATCATCAGCTGATCCAAGTTAAACTCTTTTTGATGTCACTAAAATACTCCAGTAAATATAGCACATGCTAATACAGGACAGTGCGGGGGCAATAGGAATTTCATACACTGACAATCTTGCAAGTAACGGTGAAGTCTGTAATTTTTATCTTAGGTTCATTTCATTGGTGATAGACAAAGGGGCAGATTTACTTACCCGGTCCATTCGCGATCCAGCAGTGCGTTCTCTGCGCTGGATTCGGGTCCGGCCGGGATTCATTAAGGTAGTTCCTCCGCCGTCCACCAGGTGACGCTGCTGCGCTGAAAAGCATCGGAACGCGCTGGAGTTCACCGGCTCGGGCTGAGTGAAGGTAAGTGCAAGCTCCGCAACACATTTTTTTTTTTTAAATGCAGCGGTTTTTCCGAATCCGTCGGGTTTTCGTTCGGCCACGCCCCCCAATTTCCGTCGCGCGCATCCCGGCACCGATGCGCCACAATCCGATCGCGTGCGCCAAAATCCCAGGGCAATACAGGGGAAATCGGCGCAAATCGGAAATATTCAGGTAATACGTCGGGAAAACGCGAATCGGGCCCATAGTAAATGACCCCCAATATCTTTAAAAAAATACAGAAAATTATTATTTATAGAGCACTATTAATATTGATATGTTTCTGAGAAGAGCGGATGGTAATAGAGTGAAGCTGAAGGTCCTGTGAGTAACAGAGTTCATGTGTGGGACGGAATTGGCTGATGAGTTCAGAAATATAAGTAGGGGTCAGGTTATGGACGGCTAGTAAGGTTAGTATTTTAAGTTGAATTCGCTGTGCATTGGGTAACCAGTGGAGAGACTGGCAGAGAGGAGACGAAGAGGAGAACGGAGGAGACAGATGGATTGGAGGGACACCACAGAGAAGAATGTTGCAGTAGTCCAAGCGGGAGATGATGTGGGCATGGACTAGCAATTTTGTTGCCTCAATTTTGTAGGATTGAGGAAGGGTCAGATGCGAGAGATGTTTTTGAGATGAAAGCGGCAGGTTGTAGTAATGTCTACCTGTATGTGAGGCTTAAAGGAGAAGTCAGAGTGAAATAGGACTCCAAAACAGTGGACCGGTCAGACTGCGGAGCTATGAATATGAATTGCGATAATAAGGCATGGCGGGAGCAACGTGTTAGGTAGAGGAAAGATTTTGGGGGTCATATACTAAGGGCCGATTCTCGTTTTTCCCGACGTTTTACCCAAATATTTCCGATTAGAGACGATTTTTCCTGATTTTGGTGCACACGATTGGATTGTGGCGCATCGGCGCCGGCATGCACGCGGCGGGAAATCAGGGGGCGTGGCTGTAAAAAAAACGACGGATTCGGAAAAACCGCCGCATTTAAAAAAAAAGTGCCGCTCGACGCGCGCTTACCTTCACCCAGGGTAGGACGGTGAACTCCGATGCAATCCGATGGTCTTCAGCGCAGCAGCGACACCTGGTGGACGTCGGAGGAACTGCCTTAGTGAATCCCGTCTGGACCCGAATCCACCGCAGAGAACGCGCCGCTGGATTGCGAATGGACCAGGTAAGTAAATCTGCCCCATTGAGTTCTGTCTTGTCCATGTTCAATTTTAGATAAATGGAAGAGAAGAAGGAGGATATGGCTGATAAATTCTCTGGAATTTTGTCTAGAAGGGAGGAGATATCTGGACCAGAATGATTGATCCGTGTGTCATCTGCATAGGAGTGGTATTGAAAGCCATGGGACTTAATAAGCTGTCCTAGGCCAGAGATGGAGATAAAGAAGAGTAGGGGTCCTTGAGGGACACCAACAGAGAGGGGCGAGGTAAAGAGGTAGTATGAGAGGGATAGACAGCTGAACGTCTCTTGGAGAGGTATGAGCAGATGATGCAGACAGGAGGTCATTAGAGACTTTTGTCACAGAACTCTTCGTGGAGTGATTGGATCGGAATCAGATTGTATGGAAGGTCTTCCATTCACCTTCACTTTCCCTTAGGGATCCATTTAAGTTAGTTATGATACTACACCATCCTACTCCTGTGGAGTGACCTTACTGTTAAAAGCAGGTGATAATAGTAACTAGAGATGAGCGAACATACTCGTCCGAGCTTGATGCTCGATCGAGCATTAGCGTACTCGTAACTGCTCGTTGCTCGGACGAATACTTCGCCCGCTCGAGAAAATGGCAGCTCCCGCCGTTTTGCTTTTTGGCGGCCAGAAACAGAGCCAATCACAAGCCAGGAGACTCTGCACTCCACCCAGCATGACGTGGTACCCTTACACGTCGATAGCAGTGGTTGGCTGGCCAGATCAGGTGACCCTGGGATAGACTAGCCGCTGACCATCCGAATGTCGCCGCAGAAATCGAGACTCATCAGACCAGGCAACGTTTTTCCAATCTTCTACTGTCCAATTTCGATGAGCTTTTGCAAATTGTAGCCTCAGTTTCCTGTTCTTAGCTGAAAGGAGTGGCAGGCACTCAAATCACCTTTCTTCCCCATACTGATGCTCGGTTTCAACTCCAGGAGATTGTCTTGACCATGTCTACATGCCTAAATGCACTGAGTTGGACACCTGTCATCAGGTCTGTGTCACTTGTCCTGTCACTGCTACCTGTTGAAGCAGCCTCACAAGGATCCATCCCACCTTTATCTAGTTATTTCATACATAATCATTATAAAATCATCTATTTTTATCATGTAAATGAGGCTGGTCACATGGTCAGAGGCAGTGATGTCACCCCTGTTACCCCCACCCTCTCCTCCCCCTGCTCATGTGTGTAATGTATAGTAAAGCATGGCTAGTGTGTGTGCTCTTGCTGACATGCTGCATCCTCCTAATATACAGGTGAGGAGACACAACATCAGCGAACACATGAATCTGACATGTTCTGCTGTAACATGGCTGCCTGGAGCTGCTGTATCTCTCCTAAACCACACACACACATGCACACACAGGCTGCAGGGGGCGTGGCCACACAGCACCAGGAAGCACATCATTATACAGCCTCACATCATTATACAGGCTGTCAGTTATGCAATGGGGTGTTGTGGCTATGCCTCCCACTCATGAATAGAGTGGACAGCTCTGAATAGCTAATGCTTTCATTGGACTTTCACAGGTCATTTGCATACAGCTTTAGGACCTCAGTGCTTAGGTTTACAGGCATGTAGAGGGACAATGAGGGGATAGGGCAATGCTCTCTAATGGCAGTTTATGAAAATATATTTAGTTTAGGGTGTTATTTTGCATGACGGGTTCTCTTAAAGAGTAAAAATCTAATTCCCAAGAATAACAATTGTGGAACATGTGTTTTCCTTAGAATTCCATTTTTGCATTCCTGCC
Organism: Engystomops pustulosus; assembly: GCA_019512145.1. Classification (NCBI taxonomy): domain Eukaryota; kingdom Metazoa; phylum Chordata; class Amphibia; order Anura; family Leptodactylidae; genus Engystomops; species Engystomops pustulosus. The sequence continues at coordinate 231,010,323 of CM033642.1, read as the reverse complement.
AAGGACACCCCCCATTGTCAGGATAGTACACATATGGCCCACATTTATTAAAGCGTTTGCACCAGTTTTCTGTTGACTTGCTCTGAAAAGAACATGTAAACTGCTTCTACATGTATTATTAGTGTCTGCGCCAGTTTGTGTCACGGCTGTACTTGTCCAACAAGACAGAAGAAGTGCACCTAAAGGGGTGTTTTAGTGCTTAGTGGAGTTTGCCGCCACATTCATTACTGTTGAATTTTGTCTGCGCTATAATTCTGCACATGAAACAAAAAAATGGTGCACACTTCCAGAGCAGTTAAGGGGCTCCAGATTAATGAGGAATGCGCACCAGTTTTGATGAATCTGGCACCCCCTGCACACTCACAGGCAACTGCACATAGTACACTGCACTAGTTCTGATAAATGTGGGTCATGGTGTGTACTCAAGGATACACCTCTTTGTCAGTAGATCCCCTTTAATTTGCCCAGCATTTTCACTAGCTACGTATCCAATGAGAACAAGAAAAATCCAACTGTGTTAGGAAAATTGCAAGATAAGTAAGAATATATTTTACAAACATTTTATGCAAATGGCTCTTCTATATATACTGTAAAATTGCCTGTAAAGGTGTTCAGAATTGGAACATATTAAAGGAAGTGATTTCATGAAAGCAACATCTACCAGCAAGTACTGTGCACACTGTTCAGCTCACGTCTATGTTCAGCCAAGCAGTGCATTCTAGTACTGACAGGATTTATATAGCTGTCTGCTAGGAGAGACCGTGTACAGCGGAGGTTAACACGCACCGCTCACACAGATGCATTATGGAGCCATCAGATCTGAGATCTGGGTTTACTAACACTACACATATTGTGAACCACGATTGAATGCGGAAAAGTTTACATGTGCAGATTCCTTTATTTTATGGGCAAAAAAATTCTGCAGATTTCTTTCATTTTTACTGGCGAATTTTGCGTATAGGACTTTTTCATCAGCAAAATGAGGAAAACTGAAATATATCCTTCTTCTTATTCATTATTCTTATGATTGGTGTTATCTATGGCCCCTTCTAATTCAACTTCTCATTATACCAATGAGCCTGACCAGAGCCATGCTACAGCTTCACAGCCTTTAACTGGTGTCACTTTCCCTCTCTTCTCCCTCAGCACTTCCCCCCTCTACCTATGTAATCTCACGCTAGCAGAAAAGTTTCAGCACACAGTGGGGTGGGGTGCTTCTCACTTTTGGATGTAACTGTAACAGCCCTCTGCAGACAAAGTTACTGTTTTATTTTTTCCTCTGGCATAGCGAGACGAGAGTCAAGAGCGTGGAGACGATCAATATAAACATTTCGCCTATTCCTGGCCCTCAGCTGCAGTGCAACCGCTGATGTCACAATGTCCTCTGTGAGCATCACACATGCACGGTGTGCCTGTCAGTTGCTGCTGTCGTCATACCACGTTGTGACATATAGTGGCACATGGTCAGTCCGCTTCGAAGGAAACACAGGGATGTACTGTAAAAGTGGATTGTAAGGGTGAACAGAACCGGTGGAGTGAGGATGAGAGAAGAATCAATGTATTTTTTTCTGCAAAGGTTCCAGAAAGAATGGTCATAATAGAAGCATAACACATGTACAGTAATAAATAAGGTAACTGTTTAAAGGAAATCAACCATTGTAAAAAAAGTAAAAAAAAATTGACAATTTACAAAAAAAGTAAATAAAAAGTCATAGTAAATAATTGAGAATAATCACTTTGGGTTTGACACTCCTCCTCCCTCTCTACATTTTTGCTGCCATAATGTGACTCTTTTTCACCCCATATGCAAATAATTGGGAGGCAAATTCCTGGTGGCGTATAGGCGATCTATACATTATATTTATAAAAATATCTCATACCTTTCTGAGGAGCGATTTTTAAATGGTAAAAAGAATGGTGATAATACGAACTTCTCATTTATAAACTGGTTTCACATACGACATATTAGAATTTTCTGTCTCCTGTACCACCGTGCCTTTTGTGATGTTAGCTTTGAGACTTTGCATTCTTTTGTATTTGACATGTCGCTATCTGGTGAATTTCTCATCTTGCAACCTGTTTTTCTGTCTGTTATTAAAAAAAAAGAAATTATAAAAAAATACTGGTGACCCCTTTAAAATGTTGTGAACACTGTTAGCAGTAACTAGGGCTTATTTTCTAACTTTTTAGTCGCTATCTAACCTAATTTGGTGGGTTACTTTTGAGCCAAAACAGTGACCACATCTATGCTCCATTGGTCATAGGTATTGACCATATTAACAGTCACAGTATTGAGTGTTTAAATGAGTTGACAAAGGATCATAAAAACGGATTGATGTCCATGAATAACTGTTCCCTCATCAACATGGCCATCAGAATCCTAATATTGGTAACCAATTAACGCAGGGATATCATCAATCTCTTTACTAATTGGCACTCGCGTTGCTTGCTTGGCAGAGAGCTCGTGTTCCGGAATACTGCCATAGATACAATTGATAGGGACACATTAGAAATGAAGAGAGCGATGACAAGAGGTTTCGAGTCCCGTGAGTAGCTGGTGGTGTCTGTGTTTGTTGTCCTTTGGATAGTATATGTTTAGTTGTAACTCAACTATAATGTAGAACAAGATAAATGATCGTAAGTACTTAGTCCAATACCTTGTTTAAGGAAACCTACCTGTCTGTGGCAGGTTCTGATGGAAACACCGGGCACCAGCTCAGGCTGAGCTGGTGCCGGAGCTTATTTTCGTTAGTGTTTTAAACCGCGGTATCGCGTTTAAAACACTTCTTAACTTTATAGCCGGCACGGCAGGTACGCGCTCGGCGTTACCATGCGCGCGGTACATAGGAAGTGAATGAGAGCCGCGCGCAGGTAAGCGCCGAGCGCGTACCTGCCTGCGCCGGCTTAAAGTTTAAAAGTGTTTTAAAACCGCGATACCGCGGTTTAAAACACTAACGAAAATAAGCTCCGGCACCAGCTCACCCTGAGTGGTGCCCGGTGTTTCCATCAGAAACCTGCCACTACAGGTGTAGGTCCTTGAGCTAAATATTTGTCGTTCAGGGTTAGGTGTTGCTTTCTGGTTGTTGTTATTGAGAAAAAAAAAAAGCCAAAACAAGGAAAAAAGTAGATTATCTTCCTCTCTGTAGCTACTAAAGTTAAAGGACATCTACCACAGCAGAATCGGGGAGTGTAACCGCACACTGACATACGGGTGGTGTCCCCTCTGCTGATCCAGTCTTCTTTTAGTTTCTATACACGTTTTTTTTAAATGCTTTAAAAATTATGCAAATGAGCCTGAGGGTGCTGCAGACTTCATTACACCTAAGGAGCCTGGAGCACCTCGGACCCATTTGCATATTTTAAAGCTTTTTTGTAAAAACCAGGACATTAGAAGCTAAAAGAAAGGCATATCCGGCCAGAGGGGGGCACACACCTGTATGTTAGTGTGCTGGGTTTACAATCCTTCTCCTGGGTAGATGGCCTTTAAAGACTGGATCCAATGTGCTAATCAGTGATGCAGCCCCTTCATTTTTAGAGTATAATAGGATACTAGAGTGTAAAGGTCAAACTCCAAACTGATCCAAATGTGATGGCACATGCTAGCCATATGCCATCACTTTATAAAAGGGGGAAACCACTTGTACAGAGGTCAAATTATCTACCTCGGGATTAGGATCATTCCATGCCTGTGCATTCTGCGGAAAACTCTTGGATGATTATGTTAAGCAAACAACTGTAAAAATGAAAGTCGACGGCCAAGTTTAACATTTTTTTTTATAGACAACAGAGAACAGTTCCTCCTTTGGTCAGTATTGTAATCGAAGAAGCATTCAGCTGCTTTCTCTTCCACTTCATCATCTTCCCATCTGTTTCATCTGAGCATGTCTTCCTATACCATTTGATCCAGCCAGTATGTCTACATATTAGCTCTACTGATCCACTAGTTTTAGTGATTCCTGACTTTTTACCTTCCCTATTTAAAGGAAATCTTCCATCAGATGATAAACCCGAGACACTTAATAATTAGATACAGGCACCGTGACTGTGGCAATCCTTCTTATATTCATGTATCCATGGCCTCCTCCTTCTAAAACAACTTTAATTTATACTTAGAAGCCTGAACATCTCTGGTGTTGTTACCAGAGCCCCTCTGTGCTGTCCCCCCACCCTCCTGCTCCCTCAGCACTTTCCCCTTCCCTGTGCCTGATGCAATCTCACTGTAGAGGAGGGAGTTTCAGGTTTTCAGGTGCTCCTTGCACACTGTAAGGATATGTGAATCTCCAGCACAGAGGGGCTCATTATTACAGTTGATTTTAGAAGGAAGCAGGACTTGGATGAACAAATATCAGAAGATTACCACAGTAACAGTGCCTGGTATCTATGAATAAGTGTCCCTGTTTTACCAAGCTTGATTTTAACAGCAGATCTTCTCAGGCAGGTAGGGGCAGAATTTTCAAGCTGTCTGAAAGCCGAATATTTCTAAGTCAGAATATTTCAGAATATTTCTAGTTGCCCAACCAATCACAGCTCCTCTTTAAAATATTCATGAGCACTGGAAAAATGAAAGCTGAGCTGTGATTGGTTGCTATGGGCTACTACAGATTTCCACTGGTCCATTCCTTGTGTTCTTTAGCCTAAACAAGTCCCTTCTGCTTGTTGCCGGTCCTTAGCAGTGGTTTCCTAGCAGCTATTTTACCATGAAGGTTGCTGCACACAGTCTCCTCTTACCAGTTGTTGTAGAGATGTGCTAGACCTCTGTGGCAAGTGACCGGTCTGTAATCTGAGCTGCTGGTAACCTGTGATTTTGAGGCTGGTGACTCCGCGCAGAGGTGACTCTGGTCTCCTTTCTGGGGTGGTCCCCAGTGAGCCATTTCCTCTCTGTAGCGCTTGATGGTTTTTGCAGGCAACTGCAGGGGACACTTTCCAAGTTTTCCCAATTTTCGGACTGACTGACCAGCATTTAATGGTAATGATGGCCATCTTTTTTCTTTACTTAGCGCTTTTTTTTAGCCATAATACAAATGTAACAGCTTCAGAAAAAACTATCCACCTGACTTCTGCAAAACACATCGTGAGGGTCCTAACCCCATTATAAGGCAATAATCCCACTTAGTAAACTTGACAGGGCACCTGTGATGTGAAAACCTTTTCTGGTGACTACCTCTTGAAGCTCATCAAGAAATGCCAAGAGTGTGCAAAGCAGTAAGAGTAATCAGCAAAAAACTTTGAAGAACCTGGAAATAAGAGATATTTTCAGTTGTTTTTACACTTTTTTGTTAAGTATATAATTCCATATGTGTTTAATTCATAGTTTTGATGCCTCAGTGTGATCTACAAGTCCTGAAAATACAGAAAACTCTTTGAATGAGGAGTGTGCCCGAACTTTTTGGCTGTACTGTGTAATATATAAAAATATAATATATTATCTATATATATATAATATATTTATTACACATATATACAACCCCTAGTAATAAGATATAACACGGCCCATCTGTTATCCCCCATTATTTTATATAATATATTAGATATATATTAAAATAACACACAGGTGCCCGAGAGGGCAGCCTATATATATATATATAGATATATATATATTATATATATATATATATATATACATATAGATTGTTCTCTTTTATCTTCTCCTTTTCTTATATTTCATCATTTTCAATTCTTATTTTATTCAGCCAATTCATGTTTCACATCCATGTTTAAAAATCATTTTCATTTACAAGTGAAAAACCTTATTTAGCCGATAGCAACACAACCAGTCGTGGTTTTCGACCTAACTTGTGAAATCACAGCTTTACTATGATGCCCATAGGCACACTGCAGTTCTTTGACCTTTACTGTCTCTATCATCCACGAACTATATGTTTACCTTAGCTTTTAGGTTTATATATACACATGATGATTCTAATGTTGTAGACCTATTGTAACCATTGTAAGACTTTAACCATTGTATTGTGCTAGTGGAGCTTATCATAAATTCTAAATAAAATGTCCATCCTGTAGATATATTGTCCTGTAATATGATATAGTTCATATGCTCTTGATTTTTTTTTTCCCTCTAACAATATGAAATTTATGAGGCCGAAAAAATGTACATGCTGTAAATATTTAAAATGCTGGTTTTCTAAGAAATCAATAAAAGATATTGATCTTTCTCCGATCATCGGCAAAGGCAAGACATTAGAAATCCGTGCTAGATGAATATGTATTGCAACAACTGTGGAAAAAAAATTTACTAAAAAGATTCTTTTTTGAAGCCAGGAATGTTCGAGCATCAATCCTCCGGTTTGCAACAAATTTCAAAACCAGAAGCTTCCCATGAAACAGGGTATAGTGTTACATTTACATTTAAGGGACTGTGAATGGCATTGCTAGGGGCGCTGATGAACGCGGCCATGTGCCAGAGCAGTAAATATTGAATAAACGATGAGCACCGGCCTTCATGCCAACACACAACTGGAGTGCAAACCACCGAAAGTTATCCCCCCAGAGCTTCATCGGCCAGAGTCATCTCAGGCTTTATTGTGATGCAGGTTACTGTCCCAAAAACTTGCACGAAACTGTAGTGCCATGAAAGGGCTCTATGCCCAAGAAGCAGCATAGCATACCATAAACAGGCAGTTCCCTGATTACATACAAGATAGGTTCGTAGGTTTGTTTTAAGTTGAATATATGTAAGTCGGAACTGTATATTTTATAATTGTAACCTCAGCTAAATATTTGGACAATTGGATTTTAAAATGTTGCATTGTCATAAGAACAGGATTACCAGTAAATCTTAATTGCAGACACCTATATAACTGCATAACTGTTTATTGTATCCGAGGCTAAAGTACAGTAAATTACCAACATCCAGAGGTCCATTTGTAACTAGGGGTGTCTGAGGTCAGTTGTTATTAAGTAGGAACCGCCATCTACTGTTATGCCAGGATTAGAGTTAAAAAGACCCTATCAAACGTGAACGATATAAGTCTTTTTCTTATTTTGGGTATTTATTCATGGATTACAATTAGGCCACTTACCACCTGAACTGTACTACTTGCGGCGGGCCACAAATAAGGGGTCTATGATCCTTGTTTGAAGCCGTCTGTATCGAATCACGCCATGATCTCAATAGAAAAGGAGTGCCCCTGCTGAAAACTTGGCGGCGGGCATAGGTCTTGTTCTAATCTTCGATGCGAGGGGCATTCCAGCACCTACAGGGGCTGTTTGAAACCACGGGCAGAAGACCCGTTTATATAATGGGATCATTTTTCCATTAGTTAAGGTAGCTGGGGAGAGAAGGAGGGTGTACGGCTCACCTCGCCCCTCTCCTTAGTTAATATATTGCGCGCAGCGCGTATTCCGGCCGTGAGCGACCATTGCTGTAATGGAAGACGTTATGTACGCCGTATATACACTCACCGGCCACTTTTCTAGGTACACCATCATTAGTAAGGGTTGGAACCCCCTTTTGCCTTCAGAACTGCCCAATTCTTCGTGGCATAGATTCAACAATGGTGTGGAAGCTCCTCGAATGGGGGTGGTTAGTTGGGTTTGGTCCACATTGAACATGGGTTGGCATCACAAAGTTGCCGCAAGATTGTGTGCTGCCACATCCATGATGCGAAGCTCCCGTTCACCCACCACATCCCAAAGTGCTCTATGATTGGAGTTGGTGGACGTGTGGGAGGCCAGTTGGATTACAGTGGAACTATTGTCCCATGTTCAAGAACACCAGTCGAATGATCCAGCTTTATGACATCGCGCATTATCCTGCTGGACGTAGCCTCAGATGTTGGGTAAATTGTGGTCATAAGGGATGGAATGTCAGCAACAATACTCAGGCAGGCTGTGGCGTGCGAACGTGCTTCAATTGGTAACCAAGGGGCCCCAAAGAATCCAAAGAATATTCTCCCACACCATGACACCACCCACCAGACCTCTGAACCGTTGATACCAAGGAGGATGGCATCCAGCTTCATGTTGTGAGCCGCCAAATTTCTGACCCTACCTCCGAATGTACGCAGCAGAAATCGAGACTCATCAGACCGGCAACGTTTTTTTCCAATCTTCTACTGTCCATTCGATGAGCTTTTGCAAATTGTAGCCTCAGTTCCTGTTTTTCAAGCGAAAGGAGTGGACACCCGGTGTGGTCTTCTGCTGGCTGTTAGCCATCTCCTCAAATTCGACGTACTTGCGTTCAGAGTATGCTCTTCTGCTTTACACTGGTATAAACGGGTGGCGATTTGGAGTCACGTTTCCTTTCTATTCAGCCGAACCAGTCTGCCCATTTTCACTCTGACCCTCTGGCCATACAACGGCATTTCTGCACCCACAAATGCCGATTATGGATTTTTTTCTTTTTCCGACATTCTCTGTAAACCCTAGAGATAGTCGTGCGTGAAAATCCCAGTAGATCAGCAGTGTCTGAAATGCCTCCAGGAACCAGCCTTTCTGGCACCAACAACCATGGCCAACGTTCATAGGACCTCAAATCCCCTTTCTTACCCACATATACTGATGGCCCGGTTTCACTCAGGAGATTGTCTTGAACCATGTATACACTGCTAAATGCAACTGATTGGCCGCCATGTGATTGGCTGATGGCTTGATCGAAATTAAGTGTTAACGAGCAGTTGACAGGGTACGCTAAAAAGTGGCGGTGAGTTACAGCGGCCATATATATACATCCCCATACATTCGATCCTGGTGAAGCTTAGGTTTACAGGCATGTAGAGGGACAATGAAGGGATAGAGGCAATGCTCTCTAATGGCAGTTTATGAAAATATATTTAGTTTAGGGTGTTATTTTGCATGACGGGTTCTCTTTAAAGAGTAGAAAATCTAATTTCCCAAAGAATAACAATTGTGGAACCCATATATATACATCCCCCATACATTCGTGTGAATATAGCCTTAATCAGTTTTTAGTCTCCATGCATATCTGGTTGCAATATTTGTGGCCAGTTCACGGCCCCCATAGTGGTTTACCAAAAATCTTTTTGGTAGAAGGAACAAAGAGGCTACTCCAGTAGGCGCTTTACATATTTTCCAAATAAAAGTTAGCAAAAGCTTGCGGGAACAGGAGGATTAGTCCTTAAAAGGGCTATCCTCACGTCCTATAGATAGATATGTGGTGGTAGGTTACCTTTAAATACATGTGCAAGCAGTTTGCACTAAAAAGAATGTGCGAAGTCAGACAAATTACTGGTGCAGGGGCTTTATTAAATCTGGGCCTATATATTTAGCTGTTGAGCTTCTGCTCTGCAACATGCTGGTCATGGATAAAAACTCACTGCACCAATAAGATTAAAACAGCTATCCTGTTATCTAAATATTATAAAAATTGGTTCTTTATTACTTGAGGTGCAAAGTTTAGGGAATGTCATTGTCTTGGATTTTCCTGTTTGGATTTCAGGGTCAGGGCGCCTAAAATAAGTCACTGATCAGCAGCAGGTGGGCTAAGTTTTGCCTAGAGATCTAAGGTTTGCCTGCAGGAAAGTGGTCTGGTAGGATCAAGTAAGAGGCTCTAACGGCCATGTTCACACATGGAGCTTGAATTGCATTTTGAAACATAATTCCAGCGCAATCGGAAAGGGCGTGGCCTGATCAAAAATGTGTTTTCACTGAAACACATTTGATTGGTAACAATATCTCATGTTCCCTGATGAGAAACATTTCAGTCGAAAATGTGATTGGGCCAAGCCCCTCTCTGTTGCTTTGAATTGCGCTTCAAAATGCAATTCAAATACCATATGTAAAATTGACCTAATGAAGTTTTCTGCAGTGCTCCTAACAAGTGCGCCTTCATACATTTTATAAAAGTTGGTTTAGTGTTGGAGCTCACCACTATACACTGGATTGGGACCAAGCTGCACCTAGGTCATGAGGCAGAGGTCACCGGCCTGTGAATCGGGAGTAGTGCACACAGTAGAATGGTGTGTAACATATAGTAGTATTCATCTATGTTATAACATTCATAATGCTTACATGGACTAGTGATAAACTGCAAGGACTTCTTGTTTTATAGTACATCTGTGAGCAGTCCCGGGAGACATTTTTAATAAAGTTCATTGGTTGTTTTTGGACTTTCACCCTGATAAGATTTTCAAATGTTTATATACAAAACTTTCTCTAACTATATCAGTCAATGTAAGGTTCAGTGACATTTAAGATTAAGAAGAAAATGGGGGTCATGTCAAGACTCAATATGGAATACATAAAGTATTAGTGGGAAATCCAGGTTAGTGAGTGGCGGATTAGCCAAGTTCTGTTGTATATCCAATTAATGACCGGGAGAAGTAGTTTAGCTTTTCACCCAATTGTTTGTTTTGGAATAATTCCCAATGTTTTATAGAATACTGACCTTGGACAACTCGCGATTCCTGTTCTCAGCCATGAAGAAACTTAATTTGATGGAGCGCAAGAAAACAAGCCTTTCCTGTGCCCTTCTGATTGCCACGATCAGACCGCACCGCAGGAGGGTCACCATTGTGTTGTATGGTGCCATACTGTAGGCTTGGTTTTATTGTCTCCGGTGTTCTTGTTTACAGCGACTCTGTGCCATACTGCTTGCTGGGTTATTTCCAGTTTCCAGTTCTTCACTGGGCATTGACAGGATTGGGGAAGTAAGGGGTTGGTGGGTTGCTGATGTAGTATAAATACCATCTGTGAAATCATCTGACAAAGAAATACTTTCTTGGATTGCAGTATTACATTATTTCTTGCCAAATTATGATTCATGGGACTAAAAAAGAGATGATCTAGAAATAATCATTTGTACTTATTATACTGTAATTCATATAACCTTTCATTGGTTGATTTATCCTTCTGCGTGTACAATGTCATGAATTATATGTTTTTAACTGGTAATAAAAAAATTGCGACAAATTAAATGGGAAAAAGGTCTATACTCAACTGTTAAAGGAGTTGTTGAAGATTGCAATTTTTAAGTAGCAGTCCAAGAAAGAACTTCTTAATGGGCATCTACCACCAGGATGAAAGACTATGCAAATGAGCCTGAAGGGCTCCAGGCTCCATTAACGCTCGTGGAGCCTGGAGCCCCTCAGGCTCATTTGCATACTGTCCTTCATCCTGGTGACAGGTGCCCTTTAAAGATATTTGTCTCTATACAACACTGCTAATCCAGTCATAAATAGATCATCAATATCAAAACGATTAGTCGGTGCAAGAATCAAACGAGTACATAATTGGAAGTCTAACTCCATTTTCTGTGTAGTGGCTGCCACCAGGGACTGCAGCTTTGTACCTATTTAACTCCTCAAAGATATGTGCCTTGATAGTATGGCACAGTGGCATTAAGGCTGTGTGGAGAGGGCACAGAAGATGAGCCCTCTCCATATACAGGTCAGGTGACCACTGTGATCTACAGCACCCACCACTTATAACGATAGGTGCCAATTGCAAATGTTAGCCTTTTATGGATCAAAAACATTTTATTGAACAAGTGCACAGGGAAAGACACAGTAGGAACAGCAAGCCCCAATGTAGGGTCACTGGTTACAGGTCATACTCCTCAATGGAGGTTAACCTTTTAAATGCCACAGTGGAGTGCAACCGCAGCACTTAAAGGGTGACTCCATATTAAGTAAGATTGTCACCTCTGCTGATTCTCCAAGGCTCCTATCGCCTATCGAATTTAAGCAGCACATGGGAATTATAATTTCGAGCCTCAGTCTCCAGTGGATGGATTGACCTATCTGCGTTTGATAAGCCATAGGGCAGACTTTCTGTCTATGCATATTATTCCATCCACTAAATAGATTCTGAAAGCATCCAGAATTCAGATCATGAACTAGGGAAAGAGTCAAAGACCACACCAGTATGTCGAGTGCAAAAAAGTTTTAATGATCTTACTGAAAAAAGTATAAAATGTGCTTTGATCGTTTCATTTCATTAATATTCTGGCACATGCTTGGTGTGCTTTTTATGTTTTTACGTCTTTTTTTTTTAAGTATTAAATATTGTTTCTGTATTTATGACCACCTGACACATCTACTGTATGTGTTTTATTTGTTGGATTGATCATTTAAAATTTCACACCCTACACCTGTGTGTGGCTTGAGACAAAACCTTACCGTATCCCCTTGGCTAAGCACTTCCACCTTCTACCATTCACCAGCCAAAAGATCAGCAGTTTTTTTTAGCCCTTTAGCCCTTGAAATCTCTAATCCAATATACAAGTAATATACTCCTACTAGATCTCTGTGTATGACTTTACACATGTGATCTTGTATTGCCAGCATGTTTGTGCTCATTGAAGAAGTAATTTGTGTAAAGCACCGCAGTCTGCCTACTACTGCTTTCACTGCTTTCTAGTGATCCTGGATATAGGGAAATATGCAAATACGTTTTCAAGGATGGGACTAGGAAAACAATACCTCTTTAACTGTGTAACCTTGTAAAGCAGCCCTCTTAACATCAAGCATGACTTTCAGGAAGTCTAATGACATGACGGGGGATTAAAGCCAAACCAGTATATCTTATCCAGGCATGTGGAGACTTACAGCCATTGATGGTTGCAAGGGGATTCTGGGAAATATGCAAATAATTTTTACAGGGTGGGACAAAGAAAACAATGCCTTGACAGCCATCTTGTAAGGGAGCCCCTTTAACATCAAGCATAACTTTAATGGAATTCAACCATGTACAAAACATTAAAAACCTATAAATACTCACTTCTGCTCCTCTTCACCTCGATCCCGGCGCTGACCATCACTAAGCTATTTATAAGGTTTTTTTTAAAAAATGTTTTGTAGTTGATTTCAATTAAAGTCGTGCTTGATGTTACAAGGTAACTATCAAGGCATTGTTTTTTTTGTCCAATCCTGGAAAAATTATTTGCATATTTCCCAGAATCCCCTTGTGGAGCATTAATGGCTATAATTCTCCACACGCCTAAAAGGTGGCTTAATTGGCATCACACTCGCAACGCATGCTGTTGGGAACGCACAGCCCGAACGCTGCACACCGGGAGTGAACTGACATGCTGAGTTCACTCCCGCGGTGCAGCGTTCGGGCCATGCATTCCCGGCAGCATGCGTTGCGAGTGTGATGCGAGTTCATCGCATCACACTTGCAAGTGTGGAACGGGCCTTACTTCCCGACCCTGGGTACAGTTCTGAAAGAATCAGTGATAAGGAATAGAGAGGCGAAGGTTCTTTTGTTGATTTTTATTGTCAACATTTGTGTGATTTCAATAAGCCAATACCTCTTTGCATAAATGATTTAATAAAAGAATTGATTTACCATTCCCATAACCTATACACAAGGATACATTTGAAGAAATCTTACTTTTAAATTTCAAATACATATTTTATTTTTTTTTTTTTTAAATACGTTTTTAGTTTGATCCAAAATAGTCAGTTCATAAATATTAAATAGGAAAATAAATACGTTTTTTTTATTTCGGGTGCTTTGGAAGGCAAATCTTGGTCAAGTGAAATATTTATAAAATGCAGATGATGTCTGCTACATCTTGAACCCACTGAATCTGTTGTAGAAATTGAGATGAACAGTTCTTGACAGTATTCTCTGTGCCATTGCTGCAGGTCATCCTGCTAATATTTACAGCGATTTAAAATAAATGCGATTCACATAGGCTGCCCAAAGCTGGCGAGGAAATGTCGTTTTGCTTATTATTGCTTCAGTTCAGTTCACACCATGTACATTGCTGCTGAAATTCTTTTTAGAGCCAATTAAGAGATTCATTGTTAATATAGCAAAAGGAAATGAACATGGAATAGTTTATAGCATACTGTTAATGTGATATTACTATACAGGAAATAGAATTTGTGTTATGTAATTACGGTAATATTGTGTTAGTAATGTGCGTTTTCAAGGAGAGCAGTCACCATTAGGAAGGCTTAGAAGTTTATTAGGGATGGATACCCAAGCGCCCCATAATATTTCATAAGATTTTATGTTATGGACAAAAGAGGACCTGTCAGCTCTCCTGACATATGTGCGTAACAAAATTTTTAACAAAAATGCAAAAATCAGGGATCAGATAATAGTAAACTTTATTCAATAAATATGTTCCTGTGCCTAATGACAAAGGGAATCCATCACCACGATTTTCCTTCCGTGCCGAAAGTTAACCTTAGAAATATGCAAATAAGGCCAAAGTACTTTCGACATCACTCCATGGTCCACCAAGACGTGGTTCAAGAGCCCTGAGGTGCTCTGCTAACACCCACAAAGCACTTTAGCTAAATTTGCATATTATTAAATTGACATTTTGTCATGGAAGCAGCAGCTGAACAATAGGCATGAGAGGCGTGTGTGGGCTTAGCCCTATAGAACATAGCAGTTAGTTTGGGTAGGTAAATCTTGGTAACCCATTCCCTTTTAACTATTTACAGAATATTTTAATGAGTCACCAAGTAAGAAGAGTTGATCTTTAGTCTGTTTCTCTTCTATCTATGCTTTGCACAGGATTTCAGATGCACTGCTCACTACAGAAGAAAAAAGAAGCATGAATATGGACTGAAAGGAGGATTTACTAAGTTTAATGTCACCTGCACTATAAATTTCCGAAATAAAAATGGCTTCAAAGCTTTAGTTGTGCTTTAAATGTTTGTCACCAGTCACCAGGAATCTCACTTTTAGCTGATGTCATGTTCCAATAGCCTATCGTATTCTGATTTTAAAAATGCATTCAGCATTCAGAATCATTTCATTACTATAGAAAACTTTATTTCACATTATCTGGCTTCCTGCCAGCAGCTTGTGGAGAGTCTTTTGCGAGGTGGGTGAGGCAGAGGGCCCGTGTGACTGTGCCTCATTCTCCTCATGCATTCCTTCTCTCCTCCCCTCCAATGCCTGCTCAATTCACATGCCAGCAAGAGGGGAGGGAGCTGGATGAATGTGGAGGAGAGGAAGAATGCATTGAGGAGACACAGTCTGTAGCAGCTGCTTCCCCCCTCTGGAGACTCATCTCAATCTGCAGGCAGGGAGCCAGGTAATATGAAATAAAGCTTTATAAAGTACGGCAATGATTCAGAATGCTGACAAAGGCATTTTTAAAATCATCATGTTCTGCTTGTGACCCGCACACCATGCGGCCCATACAAGTTTATGGAGAGGCTTAAAAAACGCATTGCACTATGACCATACAGACCGCAATCATGAGACTTTTTCATGTGTATTTTGAGCACTCTGTCTGCAAGTGAAAAATGCAGTAAAAACTGCATGAAAAACGAAATGCTTTTTAGATTTTCTTAATCAATATGTAATTTTTCTTCATCTTGCCTTGCAGATTTCTTAGAGAGGAATGGAACAGCCATGAATGGTGATGCACTTAATCAAGACTCTTCCTCCCAGCTTCCAGACTGGAAGGAGTTTTGTGAGCTTCATGCACAGGCCGCTGCAGTGGACTTTGCTCAGAAATTCTGCCAGTTTTTAAAGGAGAACCCTCATTATAATGCCCCGGGAGCAGAGACCTCATTTTCCCACCATTTTGCTGCAAATTTTTTAGATTTCTTCAATTTTGAGGTTAGCAGGGTATATGTATCAGATTCCCCCACAAAGTATAACATCGTACCCTTTGTAGGACTACAAAACTGCCAGGTGCCTTTAGCAAGAGATTTTGTCTCCAGGAAAGAGGAAACCTCCACAGAGTCATTAGACAGCATGGAGAATACTATGACGAATAAATATTTAAGTCGGACTCAAGCCAGGGCTCATAAGGTGTCATCCTACGGACACTCACGAAGCTCTGAAGATGTTTCAGTACATGGGAGCTCCAAGCCAAAATTTAAAAAGGGTTTCTCATTGAGGAATATGAGTTTGTGTGTGGTGGATGGCATGAAGGAGATGTGGCATAGAAAGTCCTCTCCAGAACCTGGCATAGACAATGGAACATTAAAGCGGTCAGAACGGGAACATTGCACATCAGGCATCAAGGAACAAGTAGAACCAAGGGAAAAATGGACTCACAAATTACGACTGTCAAAAATGCAGGCGGCTAAGATAGATGCTGTCGATATTCAGAGAGAAGGAACTCTCCGGTACATGGTTGCCGATGACACCAATTGTGTCGGCAGCTCTCAGTGGCAAAAATGTCGGTTGCTTTTGAGGAAAGCCGTGAAGATGGAGGGAGAAAGATTTCTCCTTGAATTCTATGTGCCGCCTAAGGTAAGACTTGCTTGTGAATGATTGTCATTCTCTCACAAAAGGTACAGTATGACTGGGGAGAACAGGCTGTGTGACTGAGACCGGTCAGAAGATCGGCATAGATCGTGGTAGATCAAATGGGCCATCACACTTAGGGTGTAGGTTACTTTGGGGGTGCTATACTCAAGATAGACCATTAATATCGATATGGTGGGGGAGCACCAAGAAGTTCTTCAACGATTCACCATGTACAGAGCAAGAAGACGATAGTGTCCAAACATACGACAGTGCTAAGTTATACAGACCTGTGCCAGATTTATCCTGGATAAAATTTAAGACCGTCTAGAGTACATGACCTCCTATTTGTGGGTTTAGTTTCCACCAGCAAAATGCACCACAATTTTTAATTGTTCACATAAGTTTTGGTGCAGCTTACACAACGTCCCCTTTCCCATCAAGACATGCCTCTTTGTTAAGAGTCGTAATATTGTCTAAATCCCTTGATAAATGTGATGCAACCCCTTTTGGATCTTTTGTTTACACATTAAACTAATTTACAGTAGGCCAAACCAGACAGGTCTGGTCAGCTATGTCATGTGTGTGTTAGGCTGCAGATGTCGGGAGGATAAAAGGACTGGTATAAGGATTCCTTGGTTCCCAAGGAAGATAAACAGCTTCCCGGTACAATTTGATGTACAAGCGATCACTCCGCAGTCATTCAGCTGCTCGTATTTTTGGCAGCATATCCCTGTGTACACAGGACTATTTGCTGCTGATAACGTTGTATCTTTTGTGCTACATTTGCTTGTATGTAGGTGGGTTGATAGCATAATTGATGGGGACACTTTAAATTTGGCCTGAAAATGTCACAGTCTATTAGACGCTTAAAGAGGTTTCTGTAATTGGGTTTTTCTTAAATAGGTCCCCTTTCTGACACTTCGGCTGAGCATAGCGCCTCCCGTCACTGTTTCTATACAGAGGCAACTCAGCACCAACAGTTACACCAGAGGGAGGTGCGACCATGAACACGAGAGAGTAGTATAGCACATTTGTTATTTTCGTAACCCTATTTAAGAAGAAACCCTGATGCTCTTGTCCAATTTCATTCAGTTTTGATGTGAGGACATGTCTTGAATTGGCCTGACGTGTCCTCACAACATATGTCACAGACATTTCCCACTGTATGCTTATACAGGGGGATATGTCATCCCCATAACTGGAGCCAATATGTTGCTTCCACTCCCCTTCTATTGCCTCCACTGAGTGTATGATGTCTCCAGCAGGATGGAAAGCTGTGATACGTCTTTCCATCCTGTCTTTTTCATAGTATACGTCATATACTGGTCAGACGGAGACAACAACTACCTCCATCTGCCAGTATATGTCAATGGGTAAGCGCAGCATATACCAAAAACCTGATGTAGGCCCTTATTCTCCTACAGGATTTTCATTCAGCCCTCATTTCCTGAAACATCTCTACCTGCTTTGATTCTTGCTTTTGTTTGTTTTCTGGTGAGGTTTTAGCACATCCCTCAATATGCACAATATACTACCCTGTTGTAGAAAGTTATAGGGCCACATGATGCTGATCTATACACCCTAAATATCATAAAATTGCAGGGAAACCTGGGAAACAATATTGCGCTGGCACTGAACATCCATTTCCTTCAGAGCATTTGTCCATCCTGGCACAAAATCTGGAATATTATAAAGCCAAGGGGGCTTTGTCCAGCTGTTGGATATATGTGGCCCTCCTACACAAGCTGTAGTAGAACACTGAGATTAGTCTCATAATACGCTAAATAATTAGCAAATTATTACAGCTGAACCATGTGAAGTGGGGAAAATACAGATTTTCAAAACTTTGTACAAAACATTATCAACTACAGTAGAAAACTAGAAGCAAAATATTTTATTTGGAGTGAAAAAAAAGCCTGTTGTGCAAATTGTCTTGTGCTTCAAGACTTGGGTTGTGTTCATAAGGTGCAGTTACGGACACATTCACACAACCGTTGGTGGCCAAAAATATGGCCGCAAGCTTGTGTGTGTAAATACGTCCCCCACAGGCCGGCAATGGGGGCATGGAGTGGTACAGAGCACATGTGCTGCACCGTACCGCTCCATACACCGGGAAAAGATAGGACATGTCTATCTTTCCCTGTGTTACCGCACCGTGCGCCTCTACATGACGCCGAACATTCATTTATGTGAATGTGCCCTAAATCTGCATCACAACATGAGATTATACTAGGAAAGCATAAATACATGTGATTCACCTGCTCCTAAGATGGAATCTACCATCAGAAGTAGATCTGATTTTATATTCCTCCTGCATGCCTCTGCCCTAACCTGTAATTTAATAATCCTGGAATCTAACCTAACTTGTTAAAAACTAGTAATATGTAAATTATCTGCAGATGCATGCGTTTTCAAAAAGCACATGCGTTTTTTGACAGACCGCTTAAAAACGGGCTGAAAACGCGTTCAAAACGCCACGTGTGCCATCTCCCTAAGGCTGCTCCACCCCACAGTCACCTCTGCAGTAAATTTACATATTACTAAAATAAAGTTTGAATGCATCCTTAGCTGTCATATCCAGGCTACATTCACAGGATGGAAAGATGCAGCAAGCAACGACTTTCCATCCTTAGCGGAGGCCATTAAGGGCTGTGGGAGACAGATACAAAGTATTGCATCTATCCCTGGCCTCTGCTGTGCTTACACTCAGGGAAGTCCCTAGTGATGTAACTGTCCATATGAGGACAATTACATCACTAGGGAAACACCCTGAACATCGGCAGCAGCCAATCACTTTCTGCCGCCGATGTTCACTCCTCTCACTTAAAGGGGGCAGGGAAGGAACAGGACTATGTATGCCACTGTATGAGCATATAGCAGGATATGTAAGGATGCTTCTGTCTGAACGTATCCTTATCATATACTTAATTTACACAACATTCAGTCTTTACTTTCCCCGCAGCCATAAGCCTTTACTGCTGTTTAGGCTGCCAGTAGGGTTCCAGCATTGTAACAAGGCAGCTGAGAAGCCTAATGGGGATGCCGAGGTCTGCAGGCAATAGGTTAAAAAAAAATTGAAACCTATTAACCCCTAACGAAAAGAAAATATTTTAAAGGACAATTTAGGGGATCGATGTTTCTGCTATGATCCAAGCTATACTTTATTTACCCCAAGTGTTGAACACTGTAGGAAAAATCTAAAAAAAAAAACCCTGATATAATTGTAGATTCACCAACAAAAGAAAACATTTATAATAAGCAATTAAAAAGACTGAGACTACCGTAAAAAAATGTGTGAAATCTCTGCCGTGAAAAACTAACGTTCTCTTCAGTTTTACAAGGTTGATTTGCATCTGTTTTCCACAGATCCTCAGAAACTGTAGCCTAAGGGGGTCATTTATCTTCAGTCCGGATATTTGTGCGTATGTTTCACGCCTGGCAACTTTTTCATACTTCCACATCTTAATTTTAAAGATATCAGGTTCAACACTGAAAGATTCTTGCCGGTTAACTTTGCTAGGCGAGTGGAAAATTCGTAAATGTTGCAGCACAGATATAAATGTGCCACAAAAAGTTGCAAATATAACAGAAAATCCTAAGGATGGTGGCACACGTGCTGTTTTGACTGCGATTGCAAACCCTGACCAAGCCGCACCCACCGGGGCGGGCCTCGGCCTGATCACATTGGCGTTTCTATGGAAACGCCTGCGATCGGTATCGAGCCGCCGGTGTTTTGCGCTAATTTAATGCATAGAAAACGCCCCGGTGGGTGCAGCTTGGTCTGCGTTTGCAAACGCAGCCAAAACGCCACGTGTGCCACCACCCTAAGATAAATGACCCCCAATGAGTGATATGTGAAAGAACGTCATAACCAGGACATGCTCTACTTTTTAATGTATCAGTTACACAATCGATCCATTAAAAAGTTTAACATTCAGGGTGATGGCACACGTGGCGTTTTTGACAGGTTTGAATTAAGATAATTGGTCAAACCTGTCGAAAACGGACGCGTTTTCAAAAAACGGACTGCTTAAAAACGACCAAAAACGCGCTCAAAACGCCCTCAGGGTGCGTTCATGCGTTGTGTTTTCATTGTGTTTTGAAATGTATTACAACAACTGAGGAGAGGTGATTTACCTATTTATATTAAAGGGGTATTCTTGTCTGGGCACTCACATTCAGTTTCATTAATCTGCCATATATAAACATTTCTTCAATTAGATGTTATTAAAAAAAATGTTCCTGTGTGAAGATAATTTCTCATAAATGTAGTGATATGGTCCCTTAGAAACGGGATAGCTTCCTCGGATACGGCCACCTCTGCTGGTGGGATTGCACAAAGAAACAAATTGTTTTTGTATACGAAATGTCCGGGAGTTACTACATGTCGCACAGCCGTCCTGTGGTAATGATTGCTGAATCCAGGTGGTCCGGCAGGACCCTATTGTTCATGTCTGGCCACCGCAGCCAGAGTGTGAGGTGGTCGTATCCGAGGAAGCCTTCCTGTTTCTAAGGGTCAACATGGCTACATTTATGAGAAATTATCTTCACACAGGAATATTTTTTTTAATAACATCCAATTAAAGAAAAGTTAACATATGGCAAATGAATTTAATTAAATGTAAATGCCCTGATGAGAATACCCCTTTAACGTTAACATTAGCATTTACAAAACACAATGTAAAGACGATATCAACGTATGTGTTAACATCATGTTAAAGCATGTGTTTACAAATGCTCATGCTAACGCATTTGTTAACCAAACGTATATGCTAACGTCATGTTAACATCATGTTTACTATGTGTTTTGTAAACGCGGATGTTAACAGTAATGTAATTAGCTCTATCAAAAATCACCTCTCATCAGCCGTAGAAATGCGTTTCAAAACGCAATGAAAACGGAATTTTTAGGCTTTGGACTTGCTTGAATTATCTTAGTGTTTAATAGCATGTAAGTCTGTTGGAGTTTTTGAAAACTTGCACAAAATTGTGACTTTTTACTGCTTTTGTGCAGCTGGATTTCTAAGTTGCAACAGTGTAAAGCTCTGTCGCAGAGAACACTGCAAAATGGGTGTAAAAGTCGCAAAATTTTCTGTGCAATTACGTTAAAATGTTGCAGAAAAGAGGGGGGAAAAAAACAAGTTTGCCGGCCATTCTAAGAAAACAGCAGCCCACAGTCGTTTTTTCACCGTTGTGCGTTTTCGTCCTTGGATTGTGTGTTTACCATTGGTCTAGATGCAGACTTCTGAACATAATTCTGTTTTAGTAAATCCTTGGATGTCCCATAACAATTCTACATGGTCTTTACTTATTGCTGTGCCTAGCGTTCCTATGTGTAATCACAATTTGCTGCGATTTAATAACTACATAAAATGTCTAGTGATGAATTTGATTCACTCTCCTAAAATATCTCTGATCTGCGAAACAGAGTCTGAGCTATAACAGGAGTGAATCCCCTGGACAAAACCCCACGTGATTCTCCTAATGGTCTGACTTAACCAGCTCTGTACTCGGTGTAGTAGCTTCTCTCACGGTGTCTGCTTTTGTTAAGGCTGCCATTGAATTCATGATACTCCCACCCAGATCAATTAGCACAACCACAAAACAAAGTGTAGGGCTGTGAGGGGAGCAGCTGATGCCAGGAGAAGCTACTTGTATATTCTGTTTGTACATCCAGTGAAAATAAAGGGTGGAAAAAACCTTTCATTCATTGATTTATTATGCAGTGGGATGCATCAGTGATGAACAAGAGATACGGTGAGATGTATGTGTATCTGTAATGCGACATGTATGTGTCTGTGACATACGCTTAGATTTTTTTACCAGATACCAAATACCAGAAGTCCTGAAAAGTAGCTTGAAAAGCTATTTTTTAGGATAGAACTGCGGTTCTCAACCTGGGGGTCGAACGACCAAGACACAGGGGTCGCCTAAAGCCATCGGAGCAACGATTTTATCATGTTTTTGCCTCAAATCGCATTACGCACACTCTCTTGAATGTCATCATTTAAGGTCTTGCTTCAGGGGTCACTATAGCAGCCTTATTTCTATACAGAAATACAGCCTGCCGGCTAAAGGACCTGTGATGATGTTATCATCACATGACCCTCCGGCTACTTAATCTTACCTTTCTGTGAAGTCCCCCTCCCACTTCCTTCAATAAGTTAAAATGTGTCATACTGTCCAAAACACTTGTTAAAACCTATTGACTTGAGTATAAGCCTAAGGTGGGAAATGCATTTGTCACAGCCCCTTGCCCCCAATATACAGCCACAAGTACCACAAGTACACAGCCAGCCCCCGTTCCCCCAGTTCATAAAAAAAGAAAGTCAATAATCACCTTTCCGTTGCCCCCTGCAGGTCTTCTCTTCCATCTGTCCGGCAGCAGCAGGTCCATGTGGCACACAGCTCTGACGTCACACGGACCTGCCGCTGACGGATGGATCGAACATAAGACCTGCGCCACAGGATACATTTAGCATTGCATATTATACAATCAAATCAAAAGGATATCTACAATGCAGAACAGAACTGGTTCTCCTGAGTAAGGGTGATGCCACACATGGCGTTTTGAACCCGTTTTTGGTCCATTTTTAAGCAGTCTGTTAAAAAACGCATCCGTTTACTATTTTTAATCAAGATAATTGGTAAAACCTGTCAAAAACGGATGCGTTTTTTAACGGACTGCTTAAAAACGGACCAAAAACGGGTTCAAAACGTCGTGTGGCATCACCCCAAATGATGCTCTTTGTAATTGATCTTCATTCTGTCTACGGCCCCTTGCACATGAACGCTTTTATGGATGTATGCTGCCTGTACTATATTGTTTAAAATACAGGTAGTGCACAGCCACATTCGCTTCAACGGGCAATGCAGTCATCAATTTGGTCGTACTGTCCACCGTACTGTTTCAGAACTAAAAGTGGAGTACAACAAAGAGGAGTATCTTCACTCCATTCTTTGTTCTCAGCGATTATGATCCATTCCTACTTTTCACTTCAAAAACTGTATCTGAAAATCCTCCCTTAAATTCTTTTATACTCTTTACAACCCCTAGACTTTACAAGGTCATATGTTCTGTTTTGGAAAAACAATTTCTAATCCGAAATATAGAGAAAAAGATTAATAAATATATGGATTTCCCTAGATTTTCATAGTTTATTTGTCAGGAAACTGGTGCAAATACATAAATGTGTAGAAATCTTTCAGACACAATGAGACATGGGCTGAACATTACAAGTACTGACCTAGAGCCTATTGATCATGTAGGCTCCTGGAGCTTATTGATGTAATGGGCTTCATTGTGGTTACTAGCTGACTTCTCTGGATACATTTTAATAGTCTTGTCTTTTGTTCTTGTCATTAGCCAAAGTACATGTAAGGTTTAGGAGTGAATGACCTCTCACTTGCAATATGCTCCATTCTTTGTTGTGTGGAGGAAATGTGTCCTCGGACTCTTGGGAATTTGGGGTCATTCCTCATTTCTGTCCTGCATTTATTTAACTAATTTGCCATCTGGCTCCCCTAAAACACCACCTGCCCCCGCACTATAATAGATTAGATGGACGTGCTTGAGAGCCTCATACTCATGTTTTCGGGAAAAATAAACAGAACTAGAAGTTATATTGATGAATTTGTATTGCAAATGTACAGTAAGGTTTTATCGTGTCAATTATCGGTCTACTCCTTGTACAGCATTAGCTTTCCGTCAAGTTTTGGGATCGAAATTAAGCGTTATTGCTTTCTGATTTTGACTATAACCACACACTACCCATGGGTGCAAAATACTAACATAATTTTCTTACAGGCTTTGTTTTTTACCGCTTTTACCGTATGATCCAAATGACACGTTTACATTTTATACTATGGTATTACACTACTTTATTGCAGTATATTACTTTATTAAACCCAAGCCAGCTATCCCAGAGGTTATAGAGCAAATACCCTCCCCAGAAATAGAGGACTCAGACTGTGACCCCTCTCCAAACAGGGTAGATGATCGCATGTTCCTTTTACGGCACTCTTCATTAAGGTGCAGTGTGCAGTCACACTCACAATCAGCTTTGAGGTGGTTTTAGGTGCAATTTTGTCAATTTAACAGGTGAAAGACATGAACTGAACAGGTGAATGACATTTGTGGAGCAGGTTTCCCCTTCAAAACCAGATTCACTCATTCTGTTCATGTCTTTCACCTGTTAAATTGTGAAAACTGCACCTAAAACCACCTCAAAGCCAATTGTGATGCAGTTTTAACTGCAACGTGTGACTGCACCCTAAGGCTGGCGCCACACGTGGCGCTTTGTCTGCGCTTGCAAACGCAAACGCAGACAAAGTCGCGCCCACCGGGGCGGGCCTCAGCCCGATCGCATCTGTGTTTCTATGGAAACGCCTGCGATCGGGAACGAGCCGCCGGTGTTTTGCGTTAATTTTGAAAACGCATGCGTTTTTGACAGGTTTGACCAATTATCTTAATTCAAACTGGTCAAAAACGCATGCGTTTTTCAAAAACGCATGCGGTTTTTACGATCTAAAAACAGCCCAAAAACGGCCTAAAAACGCCACGTGTGTCTTCACCCTAAGGGTTCTTTATGGGGAGCTTGTATAAATTCCGAGGCTTTACCTTCTTATAGTGTTCTATAGTTGCAGTGTTCTTTCTGCTGGACCCACCATTCTTCCTCTACAGAGGAGAGAAGCTACAACGAGAATCAGAATTTGCCCTTCTTCTTTTAACTGTTTTGGTGACCTCAGGGGGCCGATATGATCGAAAGATATGGAAGAACAGGTAGATGTGGAAGAACAGTAAGTTACTGCTTAAAATTCCATGCTGGCACTTCAAAATAAATAAATGTATTTTGGTTGTAGTTTGGTCACTCGGTCTGTAAATGGCCCGCCATCACTGTCCTATTCTGTGCATACTGCAGCCGCAACACAATACTAGCGCAGGCACTTCATAGATACATATGAAACCAGTTTGCACATATTTATGTATTGTCTACGCCACAATTCTGGCACAGACTGCTGGGGGGATCATGGCACAATCATCGGACTGATGTCCAGAAGGCAGGGTAAGCCACAAAGGTTATTGATAAGAAGCTGGCTGTTTACTGAGTGCTGCATCAAAGCATATAAATGGAAGGTGGAGTTGAAGGAAAAAAAGTGTGGTAGAAAAAGCCCTACTGGAGTCAGTGCTTCAAGAGCCACCACCCACAGACATGGGCTACAAGTGTCGCATTCTAAGTGTCAAGCCACGCCTGACCCAAAGACAATTGAATTGCATTGAATTACTGAAAAAAAACTTTTTGCTAATATTATAATTTATTGAGATAAAGAGAGAGGAAGACATCAATCCGATTTGTGTTAAATGATAGTAGTGGAAAGCTAAGTCGATGCTCGCAGTTGAAGGTTCAGGTGCCAGAACCCATAATCAAGTGCATTCCATGGAGGAAGCCACAGCACTCGTGGAGTTAAAATCCAAGTGTCTTTATTTTAATCCAGGCATCAATATACAACATTTCGATTCATCAAGAATTCATAAAGCTTCTTGATAAAGATTCTTGATGCCTGGATTAAAATAAAGACACTTAGATTTTAACTCCACAAGTGCTGTGGCTTCCTCCATTGACTGCACCTAATTTATTGAGAAGCACTTGTATGTCACCAATAATAAAAATAATTCCCTGCTATGTGCTCAACCATTTCTCTTTCACTTTTGTAGACGATATTTGTCCTGGAAGTCCCATGGAAGTGAATTATCACTCATTCATAAGAAGCCCTCTGGGTTCCCCATGGTCTTCCTTTCTCATGATTACTGCTGGTCCCAAGAGTGGGACAACCCAACCCTCACCCCTCAGTCAGACACTTAGAATTGTCAATTGTACAACCCATTTTATAAGTTCTGTTACAAGATTTAGGAAGATCGTCTAGAAGTCATGATACATTATTAAACCGTACAGTTTCCCTTGTTCGATATCCGGCAGTAAAATCAAGTCTGTTAAGTCATTGCCCTTGATAATGTTACACCACAAGCCTGATATATTCTAGTAGTGATCTCCTAACTACTCTGACACATGTAACTGGCTATAATGTATTATAGAGCGGTAACGTTCTAATAATCCGTGCCAACATGCGTTATTGAAGTATAAGACATTGTAATAGGGGATAATTGGGAAGGAAATGCGGGATGTGCCTAAGGCTGGGAGTATAACACAGACTTCAGCATAACATGTGTGAATTATGTATGAGTCCTCGCCAGCAGCTATTAGTGCAGCGCTGTGTCATAGGCGGCTGTGAATGTCCCCCACAGTAGACATGACATTTACATACCTAATGCCTTGTGCTCTTACTTGGGAGAGACGCCGACTATTTTGCATTGCAGATGCCACTCGCACCTTCTCATACAATGAGTTGTTCCCCGGAGACCTGTATACCCCCCCCACGTTATTTTGCCCTGATTTGCATCTACCTTTTGCGAAGTCTTCATGAATATCTTCCTTTTTGTCTGAATAAGAGACCTTTTGTTCCAGTTGCATGTATCATGTCTGGTCTTTAATGATCATATAAATGACACATGTGGTGACATATGTGGAAACATAAATTGCGCAGATCCAGACATTTTAGATTGCGCTGAATGATTTGTTAGCCAATTACAACTTCACTGCCGGCTTCCCAGCTGTCTGATGCTGATGAGGATACAGTTACCTAAACAGATCACATTTACTCAGGATTTTAGGGGGTTTCATAAAACATTTACTGATACAGGAGAATTGTCTTTGGATCCATTGAGATCTGCTGACAACCTAAACTTGGCTACACACAAATACATTGTTCTTTCTGAATACTGACAATTTGCTCTCTGATGTTTATGAGAAGCTTAAAGGGGTTGTCAGGTGTTGAAAACATGGCTGCTTTCTTCCTAAAACAGTGCCACGCCAGACTATGGTTTGTGCTGGTATTGCAACTTTGCTGTATAGAGATGAATGAAGCTTAGTGTAGTGCTACCCATGGTCAGGAGTGGAGCTATTTTTGTAAGAAAGAAGCCTTTTTCTTAAACCCTTGGACATCCCATTAATGTTTATGGGAGCTTGTAGACTTGTAAGGGCCACTGTTGGAGTAAACATGGATAGGACAGGTAGGATTTATCATGTATGATGTATGTATCTGATTGTTTCCCCTTGAGAAAGGTGATGCCAGATGTATGACAGCCTCGATCACGGAGATACATCAAAGTGTCCATTCAACCATCCATCAGTGCTAAAAAATCTACTTTTAAGGAAAATCATAAAATGAGTTTCAATATGTTTTGAAAAATTCCTCTCTCTGCCAGTTGCCAATGTAGGTATCCCTCTTCAGAATACAAACAAAAGCACTAAGGTGCAGTTTCCACCTGTGAAGTGTAGCGGAAGTTAAGGGGTAACCTTCTATTTGCCTTCCGTTTTTTGATTTTTTTATGCTGTCCTGAAACGTAGACGCACATGTGGACTGAGCCTTGTCAGAATTTATACAACCAGCAATTACCGTATCTAGAAGATGATTGGGGTGGAGGAGAGATGAAGAGTTGTCACCTCAGGTGGCAGGATCTGTTGTAAAGAACTTTCCAAACTTCCACATACTACCTAGTTAGAATATTGTTTACAAACCTTCACTGACAGGGTAATCCACTTTAGACATTTATAACATGGGATATTCCATGTCTAAGAGATGCAGATACCAACTCTGGTACTTATATCTGGATTGGGGTACCCTGGCTATCCTCCCTCCTGACACTATGTCTGCTGTGACTGGGCTATGTATAGCCCATAGTTTTCCAGTAATATCTAAGGTTGGATAACCCCTTTAAAGGGAACCTGTCACCATATTTTTCGTAATTGCAGATTGAGGCAGGTTCCCATAGAGCCATAGTAACTAACTGATACCCTTCTTTTAGTTAAAAATTGCTCCCTTCAGATTCCCATGTATTCAACTTTATAATTTTACCTGGTATCCAAGAATGTCTATAGCAAGTCGAGGCTGGCAACTACTCCCTGTGCTTTCTCTGTATTCAGCAGTAATGTCATGTGATCAGGGTGACATATTTGCAGGTCCTTTAGCCTCCTAATATTAGCAAACTGTACACCAAGCATCTATCTCATGAAATCACAGCATATATCACATGAATCACAGCAGCCTGCATGAAGAGGTGTAGATTTTTTATGTGGTCAGATATGTGCAAGGGGTATAGTTTGCTAATGTTAAGAGGCTAAAGGACCTGGGATGATGTCACCCTGGTCACATGACATTAGGCAATGCCCCTCAACTCGCTCTATAGATTCCTAGATACCTGGCAATGTTTTTATGTCGATGTGAGGGAAACATTTTTTAGCTGCAGGGTGTCAGAAAGTTACTAGGGAACCTGCCACTAGCTGTATTTGTGAAAAATGTGGTGACGGGTTCCCTTTAAGGACTCCTGGAGGGACCTCTTTTTTGTCATAGTTTGATATTGTGTCAGTGATGAGGATTTTGTTTATTGTACTTCTTAATGCTGTAATATCATGGTTTGTCCTTTTATATTTTACAGTCTTCAAAACCTAAAGTAAGCATTCCTCTCTCTGCCATTATCGAGGTCCGCACTACGATGCCGCTGGAGATGCCTGACAAAGACAATACATTTGTACTGAAGGTAATGCTATTATTGCATATTTTCTTTCAAAGGAAATCTACAAGATATACGGAGTGTTTTTCACCTAATCACTACGATGCTGTAGTGTGGCCACTGAGAAAGGATCTGTTCTTCATTTATTAGCTAATGCCTTATTTTCTTGGGGAAAAAAAGTATATTAAAAATATGCAAATCAGCTTTAGGTACTCCTGTGTACGTTCCTTCTGCACTTTTGCTACCTCCTCCCTTCCACTGCCGGAGGAGCCATCGACCTCAGCTGCCTCATAGCAAATCCGGTGCTTCTGCGGGCGTTTAACACATTGTGCAGACGGCGCAATGATGGGACAATTGTGCATGCGTGGGGTTTGCGGAAAGGTGGCTTTCTGTCAGCAAAAGGGAGGGAGGAGGCGGACATGAATAATTGACAGCCGACTGAGCCAGAAGGGGTCCTTGTGACATACACCCTGAGGCTCATTTGCATATCTGAAAAAAATCCATCAGCTGATCAATAAAGAACGGATCCACTCTCAGTGACCACAATATAGCGTGTAAGTTAAAAAAAAGTTAAAAGAACAGCATTCTTCTGGTAGTTCTCCTTCAATAAGTACAAGTAAATTTTTCTTGTTTTACAACTACATATTACTCACTCATAGATGTAAAAAAATTAGAAGTGATGAATGTTTTGAGGACATCTCTGGTTCAGATATAGGAGTGTCACTGAGTAAGCCATTTTCGTGACCGATTTAGATCAAACAAGAATTTCTGTGCTATAAGCTGCCATATCCAAAATTGGCATACTCTCTATAGATGTGATGTTGGGAGGGACTGAGAACGTGGTGAACATGTGAATTTGTGGTTATAATGTTAGGCCCTTCTCATTACAGCACAAAAAGTGACTACACGCCCATGGGAATATTATCATCCTCCTTACGATTCTACTCTTCCTAACTATTTTAAGGGTACCCGCACCCATCTCGGAAAGGGAGGTCCCCTGACCACCTTCCCGCAGCCAGGCTGAATGTGCGGCCATTCGCTATTCAACTCTATGGGAATGCGAACATGAGACAAGACAACACACTTGGTGCTCCGATACAGTTAAATGGGGAGTGGCCGTGCATGCTCTGCACACACTTTATTCCCCCCAGCTGCTGGATGGTGGTCACCAGAAGTGGCACCCGCACCTATCAGAAGGTGGATATGTCAAAAATAGTTGAGATGGAAATAAAAATATGGAACTTAAAAATATCTTTTAGATATCACATCTTGGATGTATATTGTACAGTCATTGTATGGAAATGTCAGGCAGATTCCCAACATACCCTTACAAATGAGGGATGGGATGTACCCCATCGTATGCACATAATCCTGTTTTTCCCTTCCCCCTGCATATTGGCAGCAGCAAGTAATTGGCTGCTGCAGATGTTCAGGGTGTTTCCTCCTATGGACAGTTATATCAGTGGGGACCTCCCTGACATACACTCCGCTCTGGCCAGAGCATCCATCCCCCAAGGCTCCAGTGGCCTCCGCTGAACGCATACGTCGTTCAGAAGTAGAATGCCGTCTTTCCAGGCAAAGAGCCTACCAAAATAAGGGTACATTCACACGCGGTATGCCCGCCGTGCGGGCATACCGCCGTGTGCTGGAGGTGAGGAGGAGGTGACCCCTCCTCCCTCCATAGGAAATAGCGGCACACGGCCGCACATCCGCCGAAAGATAGAGCTTGCGCTATCTTTTTGCGGTGTGCGGCCCGGATCGGTGCCACACATGTGTGGCACCGGATCCCCGCCGTGTCGCTATTGCCGTCTATGGAGACGTACATGCGGCCGCAAATTTGCGGCCGCATGTACGGCCCCGCAGACGGCAGTGTGAATGAGCCCTAACCATGATGAGGCTGTATATAGAATAACCATGATGAGGCTGTATATAGAATAACCATGATGGGGCTGTATATAAAATAACCATGAGGGGGCTCTATATAAAATAACTATGATGAGGCTGAATATAAAATAACCATGAGGGGGCTCTATATAAAGTAACCATGATGAAGCTGTATATAAAATAACCATGATGGGGCTGTTTGGGATGATAAACTAGGGAATATTTTAGGGAACAGGAGACTGTTTTAGTTTCTGAATTTTTAATGCCGCCATGTGAGTTCACTGTAAAGGGGCCCACTGAGGCTCTGTCACCGAGGGGCCTACTGAATCCTGGAGCCAAACCTCTTAGATCTATTATTTCAAAACATTGCTACTAAAAAGTAGATACATGGCCAGACAGAATTCTATATCTTGATTCAGAAAACTGAAAATCACAAGTAGTCATTTTGAATCTGATTTGTTAGAAAATCCGGAGACGCTTGGGGATTTTCGGACAAGACATGTCAACCATCCTGTAGACTGCTAGTAATTCCTTTGGTGAGCATGTCTATGGTTACACTGGCATTTCCTGGTGTATGAATGGGACTAAACAGATCTTTGAAGGTGAACTAAGGATAAGTTCAACCACAAAATGTTCTTGAGAAGATTGACACATAAAATGAATACAGCTTTTAAGTCGGGAGGCTGAAGTATATAGCTGGAGATGCCGCTTATGTAATAAGTACACTACAATGGTATGTGTTCACATCGGGTGTGGTGCCTCCATTACAGACAGGAGAAGTGTACGCTCTGCACCTCGCTTGATGTGTGCGCTGACAGTTTAGGGGTCCAGCCCATGATATATTTTACAAATTACTATGGTTCTGATGCAATCAGATTTATTAGAGTTCATAGGACATTTTGGCCCCCTGGACCTTTTTCAACACACACTAGAATTGGGATACGTGTCTGGCGCTTGGCATCATGAAGTATGGAACTGATTGAGTTGCATTCGATGAAGAGATCTTAAAGGAACACTGACACCAGGTTATATACCAATAAACATACAGCCCCCTTGTGTAGGGTATGAAATATCCTTTCTAGAACACACTCTTTTATGTTTGACCGTTTACCTATTTTTAAAAAAAAATCAATTCTAAAGTCATGCAAATGAGCAGAGAAGAGTCATTTTTAGAGGCTGGAGGGTTTATACTAAAGAACCTGAAGGTACAGGCAGTTAAAGACATATGGGCACATTTTTTTACCCGTCCCGTTGACGCCACCGATCCAGGATGGTCCGTCAAGGATTTGGAGCTGCCGCAATTCACTAAGATCGTGCGTCCAGTTTCCTGAATGTGTTGCTTCCCTGCTGAGGTCCGCCGGAGTTCACCTTCTTCTTCCTGGTGCATGTGAGTGCTGATCTTGCGACAGAATTTTGAAAGGTAAATTCTGCAGTTTGTCCGAATCAGTCGGGTTGTCTAATGGCCACGCCCCTGATTTGTGTCGCATGCTAGCCGGCGCCAATGTGCCACAATCGCGTACGCCAAAAATCCCGGGGCAATTCAGGGCAAATCGGAAAAATTCTCAAAACCTGACCGAAATGGACCCATAGTAAATGTGCCCCATAGTTGGGAATGTGAGCTGTAAATAAGGATTCAATTCCAGCCTCTTTCTTTATCTCTGTATGTCTGTATCACTGGTTCTGTAGCTCCCAGATGCATAGCCCCGTGTGTTTTGAAAGGTGACATTCTTATCTTTAATATGATACCAAAATCGTGGTTCTAGATACTAAAGAGCCTAAGATAGTCTGAAATTATGCTTTTCTTACAGCCTCTAAAAGTAACCCCTCTTAGGCAAAAATTTACTCTTCTCAGCTGAGTCCTATATGACTTTAGAGGGACACTTATGCGTTTTAAAATAGATGAGGACGTTTTAGAAAGGACCGTCCTATAATATCCTTACTGTGGGGCTGGAAGTTTACTGTTGCAAAAGCCGATGACAGTGTCCCTTTAATACCAGTACATGGTATTATTAGATTAGATTATTTCTGGGCAGTGTCACTCAAAGCCACTATAGTTAGGTGTACATTTGGGCAGCTGCCTGACTCCCCCTGAAGAAGTAAATAACAAGGGGCTTGAAAACAAGTAGAATTGATTGATCCAGCTTATATCACTGCATTAGATAGGTGATAAGTGCAGAGAAGTCATCAGGATTAGTCACTATCTGATGTCATCATACATATTCAATAGAAAACATTATATGATATGTGGTTTATACTTCTCTGATTCATCAAGTAAATCTGGAATCAGTAACCCCTCCCTGCAGCAGAGGCTCCATTGTCCTACATTATCACACTCTGACAGTGACCATACACATAGAAAACCCAAGACTTTTATGTATATAGCAGAACCAACTGCTATATACAAAGGCAGAATCTTCACTAAGGCCCAAGGGCTACATGATATATTTTCTTAATATAACAGTGTACTAAATTACAATATGATCAGCTTCCTTGCGCGTTTGGGCTTATTCAGACGGGCGTTTTTAAGGTCCATCTGCTATCCTTTTTATTTTTTACGGATGGCGTACTGATCCATTAATTCCTATGGATCTGTTCACACATCTGATTTTTTCTTTTTATAGATATCTAGACAGCATGAAAAAAATTGCAGCATGCACTATTTTTCTCTCAAATACAGACCACAGACCTCCATAAAAGTCATTGTATCTGGAAAAAAAAAAAACAAAGACACACGGATGACGGATCCTCATATGTTCTGTTAGGAAATCAAGTGGGCAGGGTAAAAAGTAAATTAGAAACTCATTAGTTTATTTTTGAAAAAAAAAAATAGTGGATACAATAAGGACTGAACACGGACATCACGCGTCAGCATTTTTTGGGGATGTGCGGTGGACACGCCCCGATTGAATGAGCCCTTACTTGTTTTTATGATACATGAGATAACCCATTTTTATATTTGTATTTTGCTTCTCAGGTAGAAAACAGCGCAGAGTATATTTTGGAAACAATTGATTCTCTTCAGAAACATTCTTGGGTGGCAGATATACAAGACTGTATAGATCCTGGGTAAGTGTCATCAGAAACTATTTGACATAACAGGTTTGACAGTGTTTTTCACTAGTTGAAGTGACTTCTAGAGTCATTATAGAATGTTAATACGGTCGGAGCGCTCCCTATAATCATTTTTCGAAATGGCTGCATTGGGCTTTTTGGTTTGCCCCCTGCTGTGCCCCTCTGGCTGTGGCTCTCATCTCAGCGGCCAACGCTATAGATTCCCCATGCTCTAGGGCTGAAGACGCTATCCTAGCAACCAGTGCAGGACTCCTGCTGTATGCTTCCTCCACAGTTCTCGTCTTCCGCCATAAACATTTGTTACGGTGGTCTAGAAGACAAGAATGTAGATAAGCTTTAACACATTACAGACGCATGTCCTTGTGGAGGTGAATTCATGTGAAATACCGCTAGTTGTAAGGCTGTACCTGGTCTTGCTATTGTTTAAAGGGATTTTCTATTTCCACAAAATAATTGATATTGTTTCTTTAATGAAAGGGGTTTTCCCACAAAGAAAAGTGAGGCCCTATTCACAGGATGGGGGCTAACTTGCTGATTAGTGGGGGTCTCAGTGCTGAGACCCCCACAGATCGGTGAGAGCAGCGCTCATTTTCGCCAGCTCCATAGAGATAGAGATCATGAGTGGCCATCTGCTCCATTAGTCTGTCGGAGCGACGAGGGGTCAGACTGACCCCTCAGCACTGAGACCCCCACTGATCAACAAGTTAGGCCCTATCCTGTGGATGGGGCCTAACTTTTCTTCGTGGGAAAACCCCTTTAATTCCTCAGGGTTTTCTAGATCTCTAGTTCTATAGGCATCTTCATTGTTTACTTCCTGTGGATAAAACCTGGTCCATGGTCATGTGATGTCCCACAGGTGCACGGCTCGTTATAACTCACAGTTCTGATTACTCTCTGTGATATAAGGAGCTGTGCACCTGTGCGACGTCACGTGATCAGGGACCGGTTTTTATCCACAGGAAGTAGACAATGAAGCTACATATAAAATATCAGCAAGCAGAGATCTAGAAAACACTGAGGAATTGATACAGAAAGCATATTGGAAACTTGTGTAATTTTTCATTACACAAATAATATCATTTATTTGCTGAAAGTGGAAAAACCCCTTTAAAAAAGACATTTCATCCTGCAAAATACAAGACCCCCATACAGCTATAGTGACAGGAAAATAAAAAAGTTATAGTTTGTAGAAAACATTGATGAAGGTGGAAAACAGATGCTGAAGGGGTTGAAATGAAGACTTATCTATTTGACAGACTTGGATTACAGTTTCTCTATGACTAAAACAGAGGTCCCCCAGCCCCCTGTGTGAATGGAGCAGCAGTTGAGCATATGCACTGTCTGCTGCTTTATTTTTTTCTTTGGACAGGTAATAAGATGTTAATCTGGAAATACCCTCTATTAATAGAAAGGACAAATACATGGCACTCCTGGGTACAGATACTCCACAACAATTAGTAGTTGTACTATAGTTATATATAGTTATATAGTTATACTATTTATATATGAGTATACTATACTATATATTATCTACTATAGTAGTTGTACTATACATTCTGTTTACGGAAAGTTTGTTTTATTTTACATATTTTTATACCAGATATTATAACTAAAAGTAGAGGCTTCAAATAAATGGACAACATAAGAAAAAATCCATCAAGTCTTGTGTCTTTTCTTGCAGAGATAGTGGAGATGACATAGAGCTGTCCTCCTGCGAGCAGGGAGCATGTCTTCCCAGCCGTGTCTCATCGTGTAGCTGTGAGTTTCTTGCTGAAGGTAAGGAGTTTGTTCATGATGCAGATGTAAAAGCAGCCTCCGGTTATTGCTCATACGTATTGACCGGTGCAGTGACTATCACCTTGCACATTGTTGTAAGACATTTAGCAGGTGTCTCTATAAACCTAACATGACAGATGGTAGAAGAAACACAGGAAGAAATCCAGGAGCAGCCTCAGGGGAGATCACAGAGGTAAGGCAAATATTAGGCATGTGTCTGCCAGACGTACCATGTGTACAGATGCCCTGCAGAAAAGCGCAATACCGTATTTACGCTTCACCATTCACATTAGTCCTTATCCACAATTTTACTCATCTGAAGCCTGTCTTCCATAATCTGCAGTGTATATAGGCCAACCTATCACTTACATTTAGCACATCACCTCCGCGGAAATGTCTGTTTTTGTAAATACTTTTTGACACCATGATAATAACAACTCTGGAGCATATCTTTTTTGTTGCTCTGTTGTTCCTCCGAAAAGTTAAAAAAAAAAAAAAAAAATAGAAATTCCCCCTGTGGGCTGTTACTATTTACTCTTCCACTGTCCAGTCAGCGTTGACCGTACCGGGCTTGTGTTATAAGGGGAATAATAACACTAAGGTGTCAATGTGTTCATAAATATTCAGGAGATATAACAGAGGATAGTTTCCCAACATCACGGAGACCTGAAAAATGTGTACAATAAAAGCAAATAAAAACTGTAAGAAATAAAAGCAAATAAAAACTGTAATTCTTTATAAACTGCTACAGGATAATCCCAGTAAGCACATTCAAAAGAAGTTTTTGGTTAGTGGTATATCTGTCTGACTTCTCCAGTTTTACCCAAGTCCTTGGATTAGAAAATGTTCAGTACTGAAGGTCCCCGACTTAGGCTACATTCACACTGACGTCTGCTCACCCGACCGAAGCCCGGGCAGGCACACCTCAGAGCGCTGGAGTGAAGTAGGGATGAGCCTTGCTCCCCCTTGCCATCTCCATAGGAAATAACACAGAGCCGCGCCACCGCCATAGACAAGTTTGCCGACGGATATACATCCCCACATGACCCATGTGAATGGGGTCTAACGAACACCTGACTTACAGATAACCACCTACAAACCTCTCTGCACTCTATGACCTTTGATCAAGTTCTCTGGATGGTGATAATTTGCTGAACTTTGGCTCCGGACTGCAGTGGACAACATTAGAGTTATGAAAGATATCTGCAATGACTTTTGTATTATTAATCCTTGTTTTATTTTAAAAAATCCTCTCCCGTATTGCAGCACACTGGAGAGGAGGAGGGGTGTGTGCTGCTCCCCCTCCACTTTCCATAGAAAAGCACGGCCATAAACATGGGGAAATATTAACCATATGTAGAGTAAAAAATACTGTCAATATCTCCAAAAGTAGTAGAAAGCACCCCTAGTGTAAGCCAACATTTAGTCGCACTAGTCAAATTGGGAATGGTGGAAAGATGGGAAAAGTGAGGGGTGTATTAAAATGTTGCTTTTATTTCTGTATTAAAATGCATTGTACTGTACTTTTTTTGAAGAACGCAAAAAATGTAAAAAAAAAAAAAGTGAACGTACAATACAATACATTTTAATTCTGAAATAAGACTTCTTTCCCACCGTTCCCAATTTGACTAGTGAAATATAGAGCATGCTCTTTTTTTCCCCCTGTGCATGGTTCGGTGCTACGCGTGTGAGCGCAAAGTACCACCACCAGGCGCCATAGGCATCTAAAGGGACGTATATACGCCTGCAAATTTGCAGCCAGATATACAACCACTAAAACCCCCATGTGAAAGGGGCCTTAAAGGGGTTTCCCCACAAAGGAAAGTTAGGCCCTATCCACGGGACTGGGCCTAACTTGCTGATCAGTGGGGGTCTCAGTGCTGAGACCCCCGCTGATTGTGGAACCAAGGGGTCTGTCGGACTAATAGAGCAGATGGAGAGAGAGAGAGAAAGAGAAAGAGAAAAAGAGAAAGAGAGAGAGAGACGCTGCGCATGGCCGTTCTGTTCCATTAATTTCTATGGAGCTGACGGAGATCGTGAGTGCAGCGCTTGCCAATTTCCATTGAGATGTTTGGAGCAGTTGTATGGGCCGTCTGCTCCATTAATCTGACGAAGCGACGTGGGGTGTCGACAGAGACCCCCACTGATCAGCAATCCGTGGATAGGCCCTTACTTTCCTTTGTGGGAAAACCCCTTTAAGAACAAACCTACAGAACTTCTCTTGTATGTAACCCAGGTTAGCCTTCTGGTAACAGGCAAATTATTCCATAAAAAGAGTTTCCACGAACCCAGCACATAATAAAAATCAGGTTTTTATTTCATCTTATTTAAAAAGTACATAGTGTTCATCTCTCCCCTGTTACAAGCAACGCGCTTGGAGTGTTGTCTATGGTGATGAGTGTCATCACTCGAAATGCGTAGCGTGTTGCAGGGGAACACTATGTACCTTTTTTAATAAAAAGAAATTAAACTGATTTTTTTTTATGGATCATGGAATCTTTTTGAATAAAAAAGAACTACCTACTGTTGTCCTAAAAGCTACTGCTACAGAAGGATGTAGGGGATAAGCGGAGGTCATCATATAACAGTGCAGATGATTAACCAGAGACTTGTCAGACCTTACAGCAGTCATTATGGCTGCCATATTTGTAATTAGCCATGAATATTAATAAGATCTGTCGAGTTATTGGCCCTCGTAAGTGAAAGCAATAATGTTTCTAATTTCTGGCCGTCTTTTGGAATGATTAACGGCGCTCTGTTCAGGATCCATAAAATGAACATATGGAATATACTGTGGGGCTCCTCTGTTACGTCTGTTATTCAGTGGGTTGTGGGAAACCCTGTTAAGCTGTTGGACTAATATATTTTGGTTGATGAATCTACACTACTAAATATATCATAGCATGGTTTTTATGTGACTGTTACCAGCCATGTATAATATGGAAATGCGTGCCAACGTTCATTTAGTTAAACGTGATATGTACAAAGTGTTGTGTGCATTATGTACTGAGGAATATCATCTTGTATTTCTAACAGGAGCTTACCGGCCGCTCGAAATGTGTGGTCAGGAGGTTTCTGCAATGTCTGCCATTCCTCGCCCTCCACCTGCTGTGACTCCTCAGACGCGGGGCAGGGAGCAGGCTTCAGCGGACCACCTGATACATGTCCCTCTAGAGAACTTTCTGCAGACCTTGGAGACTCCAGTGTCTAACCAAGCAGCAGGTACACTAAGCAGATCATTACCAATCCATTCATCTCTGCATTGCTTGTAAAGATTGTTCTTTAATTAAAAAAAAGGGAATTGGCTGGAACTGAATAAATGGCTGAAGCTGAAGGTACTTCTTGCTGCAGCTCTTAATACAGATAAGCAGATAAATAATGGATGCAATAACTATTACAAAAAACAGGAACATAGATGACTATCATTATGTTTATGGAGCCAAATTGGTCCAGACTGATGGGAAATAATTTAGATCTTTTTCTAATTATTGTTTGACCAAAGGTACAGTACATGAATGTATCATGTACTATACATTATACATTCTTGACTACTGTCTTACAGGCCAAGTACATCACCATAGGCTTCCTTTAGAAGCTGTCATCTCACTTCTGATAATGAATGTAATTTGCCATATAAGCGGTGACCTTCCACATGACTTTTCTCCACCCCCATGACTCCTTACAGATAATTTTATATATAGTTCAAAACTGTTTTTCTGCATATTGCTAACCATACCCCCTCCTGCATATAGAAGGACATCATTGCGATGCTCTCACCTGCATAACAGGTTGGGGGGGGGGGGGTCTAAATTTTCATGGCCAGTTCCCTTTAATGTTTGGTGTCAGGATAACTTCACAAGCGATACATACCGCCATTCTCGTTACCCAGCGCCATATTGCTATACGCAAACCCTCTTCCCCTGTACCTCCATACAAACTGAGTCTGATGAAGGTCAATTTTAGATGTTTGTATGAAATAAAAAACCCGAATTTGCAACACAACAGTGTGACTGGAGTTTACAAAATTCTTTATGCCTTAAAGGAAACCTACCACCACGGATCTATCTATTAAGGTAGATCGGGTAGTAGGTGCCTCTATTGTACGTGAGGATGGCCCTTTTAAGGGCTAATCCTCATGTCCCCTGTATCTTTTTCTAACTTTTATTGCCGTAATATGCTAATTTTCTAAAGAGGCTACTGGGGCGTGGGAATCCAATAAATTGCTGGAATCCCATGTAAACATTGGAAAAGATTTTTGGTTCTTGGAATTAACATTAAAGGGGTTTTCCCATGAAGTAAAGTTAGGCCCTATCCACCGGATAGGGCCTTACTTGCTGATCAGAGGGGGTCTCAGTGCTGACCAACCCCTCGCCTTTCCTCAGACTAATGGAGCACATGACCGCACATTAATCTCTATGGAGCTGACGAAAATTTCAGAGCGCTGCGCTCACCGTTCCCCGTCAGCTCCATAGAGATTAATGGAGCAGAACTGTCATGCACGGCCGTCTGCTCCATTAGTCTGAGGAGTGGCGAGGAGTCAGTTGGACCCCTCTTTCTCGCGATCCGCGGGGGTCTCAGCACTATCTCGTGGATAGGGCCTAACTTTGCTTTGTGGGAAAAAACCCTTAATGGGAACCTGTCACCAGGGACCTCATTTTCACTAAAGACAAATTGCCCATGACACCTGCAGTGCACATCTGCCCCTCTGGCTTTTCTAAGCATTACAATATAATTGTGTGTTATAACTCACTCTTGCTTCCTGACAAAATCCTGGGGTAGTCACATGGGCTGGGCTTTGGTTTGGATTCATTTCAAAAAACAACATGTCACTTGTCTGAGCTAAAGGCTGCCTCCATCTTTGTGCTCCTGTACAGCTCTGTCCCTCCCCCACTGATGTCATCTCGTCAGGCTGTGACCTCTGAGAAGGAGCAGGAGGAGGAGCTATACAGAAGCACAAAGTTGGGGGCTGAGCTCTGAGGAGTGAGTAACACAGACAAGGCACATGTTGTTTTTTGAAATGCATCCAAACCAAAGTCCAGCCCATGTGACTCCCCCAGCCTAATGCTAAATTTTGTTAGAATGCAAGGTAAGTTATAACACACATTTATACTGTAATCCAATTATACTGTAGAAAAGGCAGAAAGGCAGATTTGTACTGCAGGTGTAATTAGCTTCTGCAACCTGTCTTTAGTGAAAATGAGGTCCCTGGTGACAGGTTCCCGTTAAGGACCCCAGTGCCAGGACCCAACAGTACAAACCAGCCACATTATGACTGTCAATGTGATATGTTTGGGGTGCAGGTCCTATTCCTGCTCATGTTTGGGGCTTGGTAGTCTTTTGATTGATTTGCTATTCAGTCTCATACAGAAGCAGAAGTGCATGCTTAACCACCAGAATAACCGTGTCACAATGAAGAATACATATTGCATTTAGGGTTTGCCTTTACCCTGTCATATATAGACCTATTGCATGTTTATATAAGTTTTAATATTGTTTTCATTAATTTGTGGTATTAGGTGAAGAAGGGGATAAAGATGCTGAGATAAATCTGTTGGAGTATCCGTGGTTCCATGGGACACTGTCTAGAATAAAGGCGGCTCAGCTTGTGCTCGCTGGTGGTACCCGGAGCCATGGACTGTTTGTCATCAGACAGAGCGAAACCCGCCCCGGAGAGTATGTGCTCACCTTCAACTTTCAAGGCAAAGCAAAGGTAAATGCACTTTGGAAATATTTCTGTTTCATGGTTAGGTATTGAAGAGTTAGCTAGGGGCCTTTGTGACCAGACACTAGCTTTTCCTTGGTGCATAGGAATTCATTTCAGGCTCCATATTCAAAGACCGTTTGTCATTGAAAGTGGGATTACTTTGAAGTTTTTTATTTGTTTAATCGAGATATAGTCACTAGCACAACCAGTGGGAGTAAGGGGATACAGATATCTCACTCTGATTCATCTATACGTTCTGATTCTCAATCTGTATCCCCATAGTTTATATCAACTATAAAAAAGACTAAAGGTGTCCATACATATGGAATACATATAGAAATGCATGATTTCAACCATGACCAGGGGTGTAACTATAGGGGTAGCAGCCATAGCAGCTGCATTGGGGCCTGCAGTGTGAGTATTGGGTGTGAATATGCTGCATGTGTGTGGTGTGTTTATATACTGTATTTTTATGTGGGATGCCGATTGTTGCTATTATCCATTGTAATTACTTGTAAGGTCCTGTAAGGTCATCCCTTAGTTTTAAAAATTTAATTTTATATTTATGCAAATGTGTCAGGAGTTCTTTGGGGGGGCATTACCAGAGACCCTGGTAGAAGTACTGCACGGGTGGGGGGTATGATGCTGGAGCTTAGAGGTGCTCTGGTAAAGCCCCTCAAAGCACTTCCATTATATTTACCGTATAAACTTGAGTATAAGCCGACCCGAGTATAAGCCAAGGCCCCTAATTTTACTACCAAAAACTGGGAAAACCTATTGACTCGAGTATAAGCCCATGGGTGGGAAATGCATTGGTCACAGCCTCCCAGTATACAGTCGGCAAGCCCCTAGTAGTATACAGCCAGCCAGCTCCTTTAGTATACAGCCATCCCCCAGTAGTATACAGCCACCCCCCTTTAGTAGCCAGCCAGCCCCCTTTAGTATACAGCCAACCAGCCCACTTTAGTATACAGCCAACCAGCCCCCATAAAGTAGCCATCCAGCCCCCTTTAGTAGCCAGCCAGGTCCCTTTAGTAGCCAGCCAGCCCCCTTTAGTAGCCAGCCCCCTTTAGTAGCCAGCCAGCCCCAGTTTGCCCAGCACTTAAAAAAATAAACTTACATACTCCCCCCACGTTCTGTCTTCTCCGCGATGCTCCCGTCCCCGAGGCTCCTCTTCTGTCTGCTGTTACAGCCGGCAGAGCGCATGTCCGCTGCTCTGCCTGCTGTTAAAGCAAATAGAAGAAGAGCCTCGGGGACGGGAGCATTGCGGAGAAGACAGAAGAAGAGCTGCGCCGAGCATGGGGGGTGCTGGAAGGTGAGCATGTAAGTTTATTTTTTTTATTGACTCGTGAATGTGGAGGAGAGGTTTTTTAGCACATTTTTCTGTGCTGAAAAACTTGGCTTATACACGAGTATATACGGTACATAAATATAAAATGTATTTTTCAAACAAAGGGGTGGGGTAATCTAGATAATAAAGATATGGAAGTAGTAAGGAACTGACCTGGTGCAGAGGTTAAATAAATGGATAGATTTCCTTTAAGCTGACTGACAGTCTGATAAGTATACAGGTTAATGGAGTGTTTGAACCATGTACGAGAACACTAATATAGAAGTACACGCTGATATGTTGTGTCTGTGCACAAAGGGAAAAAACAGCAATGCAGCAAATGTTAAAAGGATCATCTAGAGAACGCCACATTTTTTATTAAACATTATTAGGGAAATTATCATTGATGCGATGCAGTGAAAAATATAGTATGTAGCCGATAAATAGTTAGTATCATTTTATAAATAAAAGTACCATTGAATTTTTTGTTGTCTCTGTGTTAATCATTTTGTTTTTCTGTTTTGTAGCACCTGCGCTTGTCCCTGAATGAGAATGGTCAATGTCATGTCCAGCATCTGTGGTTCCAGACTATATTTGATATGCTGAAACACTTTCACTCCCATCCAATTCCTCTAGAATCTGGAGGCTCAGCGGACATCACGCTGCGCAGTTATGTTGTTGCACAGATCCCATCATCT
Organism: Engystomops pustulosus; assembly: GCA_019512145.1. NCBI lineage: Eukaryota > Metazoa > Chordata > Amphibia > Anura > Leptodactylidae > Engystomops > Engystomops pustulosus. Next base: position 230,967,079 of record CM033642.1, on the reverse strand, counting down.
GGTATGACTTATTGTCTGTTTTACACTACATTGTTTACTTTATGGGAACTTTGTCCAGGAAAGAAAATCTGAAAACAATTCTTTTACACAAAAAGGATTTTGTCTAATCCACCCAAAAGCTACACTTACCTATGTCTCATGATTCTCGATTGGTTTTTATATGGGTGAATAAGGAACAGCAGTTGTGTTGGATATCTGTAATGAAGAAGTGTCTGTATATATATTGTTACCTACTATATGTTATATTTTGGATTTCTGTTCTCTCTTGTGGTACCTTGGTATGGACTATACCAGTGGTACCCAACTAGCAGCCCTGGCACCACATGCAGCCTGCAGTTCTAGGGAAATTACTTTGATGTAGCTATTTTTTCCATAATACTGATCAGACATAAGGGCCCATAATATATGCTGGATAATCTGCCTAGATACTGATAAATAATGGCAAACACGTTTAAAATGTATTTATATTATGCCAAAAGAGAAAAATATGTTGAACATTTGCTCTTAAAAAAGTTTTATTTTCCCTTTGAAGAAACCATGGCAATGTGTTAGTCAGCCATGTTTTTCCATTGGAATGTAAAATTTGGGTATTTATTGGTTCTATAGCCACATTTAAAGGGGACCTGTCATAGGATTTTACCCAATTAAACTACCAGCCCCCTCAAGTAGGATATGAAACCTCACCCGTTTACCTATAAAAAATCTCCTCCAAAGTCATGTGAAAACGAGCAGAGAAGAGTCATATTTTACCTGAATGAGTCACGTTTAGAGGCTGCAGAGTGGTGTCAATTCAGACGCCACTAGCTTCAGTTCTATAGTACATAGAATTATGATCAGAATCATTCAGAAGAGGGGAGAGCTTGATTTCCGTGCTAAACTCCCCACCTCCATGACTTTTTACAACCAGTCTACATCTCACTTTAAAGTAGATTTTTCCCAGATGATGCCAATTTGCTGGGCCATGGAAGGAACATGATCTGGAAGTTGTTTATCTAATGGGATATTCAGTCAATGCAGTGAAATTGGTTTTCGCAACAATTTCTTGTGGGCTTGGTTTTTAAGTCTTTCACTGTGCGCCCCAAATGCTATGTCTCCTTTATTCTGTGGGTTGTTACAATGATGGGGATACCAGATAGGTTTTATTGTGTTTTAATACATTTTAAAAAGAGACCTGCACAAAAATAAAATTCTTCATTTACACTATCTTCTAGCACTAATCACTTTTTCATACTACTAATGCGCGGTCAGCATGTCTCCTACCATGCGCATGGACATCCACAGATAAAGCGGTGCCGGCCGCAAGGTCCCCGCATGCACCACACTAGGCTGCCGACTCGGAGTATCTACATAGACAGTGAGGTGCCGGGAGCTACGCAAACAACATAGCTACTCCGAGTCGGCAGCCTAGTGTAGCATGTGCTTGGGCACAGTACGAGACATGCTGACCACACAGGTGCGAAAATGCCTGACTCGGTCAGCGAGAATTCAGGAAAGTGGGCGGGAGGTGGGTATGTGATTTTTGAAAATCACATACATAGGAGCAGTTTCCCGAGGGTGGGGGAAAACTATTCCTCTTCAGCCCAGCACTGGGGGGCGACGTGACCATTCACCCAGCACATTTCATTGAAAGGTAATATATGAGTTATCTTTTGTTGTGTAAAACCAATTTTTCATACAAAAAAGAAGTGTTAAAAAGGGGTCTCCTGGTGACATGCTCCCTTTATAACAGGTAATGTTTTTTAAAGCATATAGTGGCAAAAGTGTCAATATGCAGTGACAATAAAAAACTGTACAAATATACCTCATAGCTTAACAAGATTCTTATCTTTAATATAACACCAGCAGCATGCTTCTAGGTACAACGGAACCAAAGATGTAAGACTCTTATCTTGACTCATTTCAAATACTTCTCTGGATTTGAATTGACAAAAAGAGAAATCATGGATAAAAACTGTAGTGTTCTTTTATTTTCAAGTCTGATGCTATAACAATTGTGCATGTTGTCCTGTTACATCTGTATCACTTATATTTTATATTTAATTAATATTTCATTCTTATTCAGAACCTGGACCCTCAGGTGCTGGTTTCCAGCCACAAAGCTGCAGGACTGAAAGTCAATCCCAACACTACTTCTCTACTAGCTCCAGCGCGACCAGTGTTCAGCCTGTAACTCCTCCTGACACCTCCTCCTCGTCCGCTCCACATCCAGCATATCACAGAGTGGAAGAGACTCTCAGTACCAGAAGCCGCAGCAACAGTGCAGAGCTTCTGCTGGATTCATCAAATGGGAGCACAGAAGACTACCATGAAAGTGATGGATCCCGGAGTCGGACAAGGGCTGTTGAGAATCAATATTCTTTTTACTGAAAAAAAAATATCACAGCACTAAGTTTTCCACGTTTCTAATTTAAGTACTATTGCTGATAATTATTAGGAAGCCATTCGATGTAATAAAAAGCCAAACCAATAACAGCACCTAAACTTTATTGACAGAAATATGAGGACCCCATGTCATGAAATCCAGGAGTGTAGGTTACCACTGGTGCCCCATTTCATCTGGGAACAGATTTTTGGTGAAATTTGAAGTTAATGTAATTTATTGTAAAGCAGGCATTCCCTTGAAGGTCACAAGTTACTATTAGTGTATAAACAGTTACATTTGTTTCTACAGTGCATTGGGAATACAGATTTAGGTTGAAATAAATGGGTTGTATGAAATGTATGACAAAAACATGATGCCCTTTTTCTCTAGAAATTGCATCACTCTTTTATTTGAATTTTGTTTGTATGCAATATGGCTTATGGGCAGGAGTGCTGCTGTTTCTCAGGAAAATATATTAAGGGGGATGTACAAAGTTTGAACAGAATAGGGCAGTGGTGGCGAACCTATGGCACGGGTGCCAGAGGTGGCACTCAGAGTCCTATCTGTTTGCACTCAGGCCATCACTGCAGGACAAAGTTCACCAAACAGGACCAAATCCACCAAATCTTTCTGCAGTCGCAGGCAACTTATGAGATGCTGCTCTCAGCGCTATTTTAAAGCTACACTTCATTGGCTGTTTGGAACTGCGGGGAAAGTAAGAAGGTGTTGACAGAACTGCATTATCTTTGGAGGTCATCCTGCTGGACCCACCTTTCTTCCTGTACAGAGAGACCCTGGAGAGAAGCTATTTGCCCTCTTTCTTTCAACTGTATTAGTGGCATTAAGCGGCTGATACAATTGAAAGATGTGGAAGAACAGGTAGCAATAAGATACTGCTTAAAATGCCACGTTGGCACTTCATGGTAAATAAGTGGATTTTGGTTGTAGTTTGGGCACTCAGTCTCTAAAAGGTTCGCCATCACTGGAGTAGGGTATAACAAACTGCTTGGTGAGGGTCCAAGTGCTGTGACCTCCACTGATTACAAATATACAGACCCCCCAGCAATCGGATAATAGCTCCATTACTTATTGATGGAGCTGCAGGTCGCACATGTGTCTTGGTGCTCCATCCAATGGTATGGGAGTGTCAGAAATTGCCAAGCACAACGCTCAGTTATCTCTAGCATTCCTATTCACTGTCTAGTTCCTAAACTCCCATATTATTCAATGGAGCAGCAGGATGGTCAACTAAGGGTTGATGCTCATCCCACTGCACCAACCATTAGTGAACAAAAAGCAGAATCTCGGGCTACGTACTTGTATCTAGCAACAGAGTTCCAGTAGTCACTTCACCCATCAAAATACAGGTAGTCCCCGGGTTATGTACAAGATAGGTTCTTAAAGAGAACCTGCCATGCAAATTGCCCCCCCCCCTCCCCGAAATAAATACTTAATTAAAAACTATGATTAAAAAACATTGCTCTTACCCCTAAATGGTTCGAGTCCACAGCTGCAATGTTAACAAATTTGTTTTTAAACATATGTGCAATTCACCTGTCCAATGACACCAGTCCAATGTCACCACATGAGTTCAAAGAAGCCCTGCATATTCATGGGTTACATGCATTGCCCCACCCCCTTGTTCCTGATTGACAGGTCTCACTGCAACAGAACAAGCTGCTATGTGGAACATTGAGAGAGAGCTCTGTTACATCATTGGCCACTTCATGTCATGTGACCAGGGTGATGTCATCTAAGGTCCTGTTACATTTGCACAATCTTTCCCATGTATTTATCTGATCACATGAAAGCCACCATGGGGGATGGAGAGGAGAAGAAGTCCATGGAGTCTTGCTGTGACCAGATACATACATGGGGTAGATGTTGCTAATGTAACTGGGTAAAGGACCTTAGATGACATCAGCCTGGTCACATGACATGCTGAAAAGAGGCATGTGTTACCGGGAGGAGTAGATGGGAGCGGCCAGCCGAGCAGGACACGTCCCCCTCTGATACCAGGTAATATTAGATAAAGTTGATTTATTGGGATGTAAAGAAAACAATTTTTAGCTCAAAGAAGAGTGGCATTTAGTTAATAGGGCTCTATGGGAACCTGTCACTAGCTGTAGTTGTGAAAATATGGTGACAGGTTCCCTTTAAGTTGAATTTGTATGTGATTTGGAACAGGTATATGTTGGGAGTAACTGTAGCCAAAAAGTTTGTTCCCAATGACATTTGGATTTTCTCAATTTTGGTTGTAATAAGAAATAGGATTAATAATTAAGCTTCATTGCAGACACCTGATAAGTGTTCATTGCTGTGGACTGAAGTACAGGAGGTCCACAACTTAAGAACACTTGACTTACAGATGACCCCTAGTTACAAACAGACCTCTGGATATTGTTAAATAACTATACTTTATCCATGGGCTATAATAAACACCTATAACAGTTATCAAATGTGTCTGCAATTAAGCTGTATCATTAATCCTGGTTCTTGTGACAATCTAACATTTTTAAAATCCAGTTGTCACAGAGACCAAAAAAAATCTGTCTGGGGTTACAATGATAAAATATACAGTTCCGACTTACATACAAATTCAACTTAAGAATAAACCTACAGAACCTATCCTGTACGTAACCCGGGGACTGCCTGTATAGTATATTACCACCATCCATCTGTAGCAATATAGCTGGATGTGTAAATATATTAAAATTTAGCCTTTGGTTAATAAAGTAATAAAACCTCCAAAATCCAATCGAAAATGACAAGTACAACTCCAGGATTTGGGGTGCGACCACACGTTCAGTTTTTGATGCCCAAACATGGAATGGGTTTGAAGAATAAAGAAAAGGATTGGTCTCATCCTGATTGTTAGAATTTTACACAAATAACACAGAACAAATAGACCTCATATACCTCCCTGTAGCAGAAGCACAAAGGTGCACGGTTTAGCACAACTCATTTTTGCATGTATTTGACCATTGCAGCAGCATAGCCAGTGATCGCAACCTCATTCAGGTGCTTGAAACGGATTCCACAACTCCCCATCAAGATCCTTGCTCATTTATCATAGTGATGAGGGAGAGGGAGATTCTATTCTGGGAAAGATGAGTCCTCTACAATGGAAATTGAGCCATTCAATGGTGAAGCTAATATTACTTGAGTAACTTATTGCTCTGTAACTGTTCATTCAATGGCACAAGTCTCCTGTATCTCCAGCCATACTAGCACCAGCAGGGTTAACTGCAGATCTACGCGGGTTGGGGGAATAATGGGCAGATATATTTAGTCCTTGCTCTGTTGTTATTATAAATGTCACTTTACCTAATGGCTTATTTTTTACCTAGTGGTTTTGTTTTTTAAATGAATCTATTATTGCCCATCTTATGTCATATTGACAGTAAATCCAGTAAAGGATATATACGTCCCAAACCGATGAGTGCAAAAAAGGACCATTTCAAGCATTGACAAATAATCAACTACAATAATTTGGTAACCAACAAGATCAAGCAATGGCCTCTGGAGTACAGCCAGAAGTATACTGTATGTATATAGACACCCGTGTATGAAGTATTACATAGATATACTGCTGAAATGAATAGTGTTTTAGTACTATGGTCTGCACTAAAGGGGCTTGGCTCTTACAGCAGTCAATTCTGGTCCAATATTAATAGGGTTAAGTTTATACATTCATAAATATTAAACATTGGTTTAAAGCACAAAAACTGTAATAAAATAATGCTTAGTCCTTGCCGATATTAAATATTTATTCTCTATATTGGATGGAAATAACAAATTGCTTAGTTTATGGTAGAAAGACTGCAAGAAATGAATAATTTTTTAAAAAGGGATGAGTATGATACCCAGACCCTGCACCAATGATCCTACTATGATCTGATCCAAGTGCCCCATACCTGTTCTATTTAATTATGTGTGGCATGAGGGGACCATCTTATGATTTCTGCTTATAGGTATGGGTAAAGCACACAACCATGGGCTAAAGGACATGAATCATGGACCATGTGCTGGATGGATTTCATGGATTGGGGACGGGACTCTAAGCATCATAGTGATATATGATACAAGAAGTCCCTTATTCCCTGCAAAATGGCAGCACAAACTGTTATCATGATGGGGAAAAGGGACTCCTTGCATCATATTTTCTTATAATGCTAGAAGTCCTCTCCCCAGTCCTGTGACATCCAGCCAATGCATTGTCTGTGATTCACAGTCTGACCCCGACTTGATAAATAAACTAAAAAGAAAGTGCTGCATCTGGGAATCTGCATGTGAATGTCACAGGAATCCTGTTCCTCCAATATATCTAAAATCCAACACCCCCAGCCAAAAAGGGCTGAAGTTTCCCTAGTCCTTACTGAGAACAGTGCTGTACAATGTCTGTGCTTGGTATTGCAGTTCAAGGTCTTAGAAGAAGCAATACTCCCTGTGCTGACTGTTGCACCCATGCAATATCAAAAGGTGATTTGATAAAAAAAAAAAAACATATTGCAATAAAATGTTTTAATACCCTGAAGATCCTTTGTCCAGTATTTAGAGTTTCTAGTAATCCTGCCCATATAACCTGGTTGCTGCATTGGCCTAAGAATTCTACCCATATGTGGTCTCCTTCTGACCCTATCTGCAGACCCTAGAAATGTGTTACTTCAATGTAAGCAGACGTCACTTGATTAGTATTGTGAATAGAGGGGATGGTTGAGGAGTGAACTGGTCAGATGGACGGCTAAGTTCTTAAATTTGGCATTTTTTATAACAAGAAAAAAAACATCTTTGGTTTGACAGCTATTCTGCTACCACAATCCTAACAGTCAATGGTTATCATTCATGTTTTAATTTTAGACAAACCCTGCAAATATGTAGACCAAGTGTATACATTTGTGTTGTTGTATAATTGTGACATAATTTAAAAACTGCCAAAATATTCACATGTAAAAAAAAAAATAGTTTTTTGGTAACGTAATTGATATTTCTATGTTTCCTTTCCTTTAGTGTACGTTCCTTTTAAAGTCGTTAATAAAAGATGCTTAAGTATGTTTTGTTGATTTTGTATGACATTATAAGCTGTGGAAGGAAATGCTATGGAAATGTTGAAGCCTGAACCTTTATCAACATTTTTTATACCATCTACAATCCTCATGCTCAACTCAAAGATTGTAAATCTATCCATAAGGGTGTCATTATACAGCAAACACCTGCTGCTGACACCATTCACACGTCTTATCCATTTGACAGTGGTGCATGTGCCCCGCCATATCAGATGGGACTGTAGCCCAATCTGAGGCTCCCATAGCTGTGATTGTACAATCTGTTATAGACACGGTTGGAGACTTAGGGGGTGTAACAAAATAGTAAAAAATAAATAAAAGAAAGTTAAAAAAAAATAATAAAACCTCAAATCACCCCCTTTGTCCTGGAACAGAAATCAATATGATAGATCAACATTTGGGATGCAGGGAAAACTATGAAAAACCATTGGTCTGTAAAAAAAATTTACAACTTCGACACATAAAAATCTAAATAAAAAGTGATACAAAAATAAAAGGTTAAACAAGCTCCAGAATGTTATCAATCAAAACGTCAGCTTGTCCCACAAAAAAAACAATACCTTACCCAGCTCTGTACACCGAAGTATAAAAAAGTTATAGTGTCAGAACATGGTGATACATTGGAAATTTTTTTTTAAGGATTTACATTTTTAAAGGTATTACAACATAACAAATACTATATAACTTTGTTAACTCCCGGATCACACTGACCCCAAAAAATAAAGGGGAGACTATACTGAGAAAGACATAAATAGGAAGCCTGTAATAAAATGGCACAGCTGAGTTTTGTCAAAATTTGTTCCACAGATAACAAGCACAATGTTACATTGAAATATAACAAAGTTATGGCTTATGGAAAGTAGGGAATGAAAAACAAAAATTTTAAAAAAACCCAGAAAGAGGTTGAAGCATTTGGGGGTTAAATTTCCTGCCATTTTTCTGCTTAGGAGAGTGAGTTTCACCTTCATCTAGCAGGTTAGCAGGTTGTCCTGCTGCTTCTGACAGATCGCACACTGCTCCTGGCTCAGCATGATGGGATATAACACTCCCTTACCCCATAATTAGAGATAACAGCTGGAACTAGTGCGAGCATCAATGTATTTCATCACATAGGAGAAGAGATATTTTACAGGCTACAAAAACACAAATTAGTCCAGAAATAAGGTTGTGTTTAAGCTAGTGCACATAGAGCAACCAAGCCAAGGCTTCTTACTGTGTCAAACAGTAGTAGTTAAAGTGCACTAGTGTATCTCCATAAGATCTGGTATTGCAGAAATTGTAGTTACCTAAATAAAAACCCAATGGCCTGAACAATAAAGACTATAGGTCCAGCTATCAAACTTTCCAAATATTATACAAGATCTCTTCACAAACACAATGAAAAGCACTGGTGCCGTTATGGTACCAACTGGGAACTGCACTACAGAAATGGCATCATGGACAGGGTTGCCATGAGGAACTTCTGGGCCCCACACCGACAAAGTTTGCGTCTCCCCCACATTATATACTATATGACATAGAACGTTATTGACTTTTACTTTGTGACAACTTCTCCTGGCTGTGACCTATTACTAATGAATTTGCCGTCCAGATGTCTCCAACTACTTTCAGCACAACTCCACACTGTGTCCCTAATAATATCACTGTCACTACAGTGTGGTTTGTATACGAAGAGTCTAAAATGTGTAATGCCAAACCCAGTAAATAAATATAGCACCACAAACAAGCTCACTGTGTGAATGCAGCACCATAACCAAGCTCCATACACATATTACACAACATAAATATATTGCCAGACACATCACTGCCCTGCAAGCCCCAGGAAGAGAACATGGGCTTTCTATATCAACCAACTTGTTAAGATGAGAGGTGGACCTGAAACCTGAGAGGGTGAAGAGTGAAATATAGAGGGGCTAAAATAAATGGCCACACTGAATATATAGTGGTCAGATAAAGTATGAGGTCTACACAGGCATATTATCAGCCTGCAGAATATATAGGAGGATGCGGTTGAGATCATAAGCAGTCATAGAACAAGAAAACAAATCTGATATCACTCCTGATATGTTCATTTAAATAACAATTCTAAATCAACCTTTTTTTCAAAATTGGGAACCCGCTTCTACGTTACTCCTTAATATCCATATGAATAAATTGATAACAGGGTGTTACCATTTTTCCTGCCACAGTACTGTGCTCAAAATACATTATGACACCATCCAGTCTTATATGACACGGGGAATGGTAACGCGTGGTTGAGGACAGGGCCGATTCTAGAATATTAAAATGCTGCCCCCCTACTCCTGTCCATTGCCCGCTCCCTGTTCAGTAAATGTTGAAAATTGTACTAACAATTTAACATCCCCACAGACAGGCTCACTGACACTGTGTGACTGGCTACATGTTCTGGGAGTTATTAGTGGCATCTGGTACCTTATGGATGACAACCTCTTCCATCAGGAGGACTTTATTTCGGGTTCTCCAATCCATCATGTATCACTGATGAGTTCAAGCTGAATAGAACGGAGCGAGGCCAGCAGCCAGATAGGCGCTGCGTTGCTCCGCATGTAAATCGCACCTGTGTCTTTATTTATCTGGTGGGCGATTCAGGCGTCAATGTGCACCCAAATCATCCACATTAGAGCAGCAAATTTCGCCACTCTTTAAAGGGCTCCGCATTCTGATGCCTGAGGCTAGATTTTCATGGCAGATGCGGGCCTGGTTGAGGATTAGTTGTGGTCTACACAGAGTTTTTTTGTAGCGTTACAGATTTGTTTTAATTTTAAGTGACATCAAAAGACATCCACAAGATTAATTGGAACTGTAGCTCCATGTATTGGTGTGTACTGCTGCTGTAGCTCCATGTAAGACTGTGTACTGTGCTGTAATTCTATGTATGGCTGTGTACTGCGGCTGTAGCTCCATGTATTGGTGTGTACTGCGCTGTGGCTCCATGTATAGCTGTGTACTGCTGCTGTAGAGCCATGTATGGCTGTGTACTACTGCTGTAGCTCCATGTAAGACTGTGTACTGTGCTGTAGCTCTATGTATGGCTCTGTACTGCGGCTGTGGCTCCATGTATGGCTGTTTACTGCTGCTGTAGAGCCATGTATGGCTGTGTACTGCAACTTTAGCTTCATTTATGGCTGTACACTGCTGCTGTAGAGCTATGTATGGCTGTTTATTGCGACTGTAGCTCCATGTATGGGTGTGTACTTCTGCTGTAGCTCCATGTATTGGTATGTACTGCTGCTGTAGCTCCATGTATTGGTGTGTACTGCTGCTGTAGAGCCATGTATGACTGTGTACTGCTGCTGTAGCTCCATGTATTGCTCTGTACTGCGGCTATAGCTCCATGTATGGCTGTGTACTGTGGCTGTAGCTCCATATATGACTGTGTACTGTGGCTGTAGCTCCATGAATGGCTGTGTACTGCGGCTGTAGCTCCATGTATGGCTGTGTACTGTGGCTGCAGCTCCATGTATGGCTGTGTACTGCGGCTGTAGCTCCATGTATGGCTGTATACTGAGGATGTAGCTCCATGTATGGCTGTGCACTGCTGCTGTAGAGCCATGTATAACTGTGTACTGCTGCTGTAGTTCCATGTATGTCTGTGTACTGTGGCAGTAGCTCCATGTATGGCTGTGTACTGCTGCTGGCTCCATGGATATGCACTGTGCTGTAGCTCCATGTATGGCTGTGTCTGTGCTGTTAGCCATGTATGACTGTGTATCAGTGGCTGTAGCTCCATGTATGGTCTGTGTACTGGCTGTAGAGCCATGTATTGCTGTGTACGTGCTGTAGCTCCATTTGGCTGTGTACTGTGGCTGTACTCCATGTAGGGCTTTTGCCACTGCTGCTGTAGACCAGTATGCTGTGTACTTGCCGTAGCTCCATGTATGTCGAGTACTGTGGGCGTAGCTCCCCATGTATGGCTTGTACTGTGGCAGTACTCCATGTATGGCTGTGGACTACTGCTTGCAGTGCCACAATATCCTTCTGTACTTTGGCAGTAGCTCCTGTTATGGCTGTGACTGTGCTGACAGCCCATGTATGGCTGTGTACTGCTGCTGATAGAGCCCATGTTTTGGCTGTGTATTGGCAGCTGAACTCTGTTTGTATGGCTGTGTACCTGCACACTTTAGCTCCACGTATGCTGTGTACGGGTGGCTGTAGCTCGCATTGTATTTCTGTGTACTGTGGCAGTAGCTCCATGTAATGGCTTGTACTGCGGCTGTACTCCATGTAATGGCTTGTACTAGCGGCTGTAGTCCATTTAATGGCTGTGTAACTGCTTGCTGGAGTCCATGTCTGTATGCTGTGTCTGCTGCTGGAGCTCCATGCACTGTAGGCGTGGTACTCGCTGCTGAAGCTTTTTCCATGCACTGTTCTGGCTGTGTACTTCTGCTGTGGAGAGCCATGTAGAACTGTGACTCTGCTGCTTGGAAGCCAGTATGGCTGTGCACTGCGGTTGTAGCCTCCATGGTATGCTGTGCACTGGGACTGGACTCCCTGTATGTTGGGGTGCACTGGCGAGCTGTAGCTTCCATGTAATGCTCTGCACTTGGCTGTAATTCCTTTATTTATTAGTGCATCACAGATAACGCGCTGCAACAAGTTTGCCATAATTGGGGCCTCTGTCCCATGGTCCTCACAAATCTAATCCACCTCACAACCTATGTTTTGGGAGTGGTGAGGAAACCCACCCAACAACGGAGAGAACTACAACTCTTTGGCAGATTGACCTGGAATGGGCTTGAAGTAACAAGGTTTTTGGTTAAGACATCTACCGCAGCAGGCCCGCGCCAGCACGCGGCCAACCCGGGCAATGCCGTGCCCCGGGTACTGGAGGGGCCCACCGGCCCCCTGATCAATTGTACCAGTGTTGCTGTATAGAACACTGTTACAATTGATCACCATCGGTGACGTATGCCTCTATGCTGAGCGCGGCATCCGGTAGCGCGAGCATAGAGCAGAATCTAAAACTCACCTGTCCCGGTTTACCGAACGGCAAATATCACAGCGCTTCCGTCGGGTAATGCGAAACTGGCTTTGAAGTAGCCGGCCACATGAGACGTCAATCGGCGATCACAGTGTGCCCTCAGAGCGGCCTGCTTACAGGCACAGCGCTTGAACGATGCGCCAGGGCGCTCGGAGGACCAAGGGAAGTGGACGAGGTCGGGGGGAACCATTCTTTCTTTTTTCTTTTTTTCTCGAGGGGAGTCGGGTGTCCGTGGGGGGGGGGGGGGGGGGGGGGGGTTGGGGGGGTCATTGGTGTATACAGGGGAGAGGGAGGGGGGGGGTGTAGTGGTCAGCAGGGGTGGGTCATTGTGTCCACAGGGGAGGGAGGGGTCAGTGTGTCCACCGGGGAGTAGGAGGGGGTCAGTGTGTTCACACAAACACCAACGAGGAGGGGGAGGGAGGATGTGGTGAGGGAGGGGGTCATATTTTTCTAGCTTTGTGTCACAGATGAATCCCGACGCCGATGGGGGTTTTCAGTGTGTCCGGGTTCATTGTTTTTCGCAAGTTGGTTGTTTTCTGTTGTTGGGGGGGGTTTGCAGTGTGTCCGGTTCATGTGTCCGCAAGTGGTGGTGGTGATGGGGGGGGTTCAGTGTGTCGGTTCTTTGTTCCGCAATGTGATGGTGGGGGGGCGTCATTGTTCCCAGGGTCAGTGTGTCCTCAGGGGGAGGGGGCGCAGTGTGGCCACTGGAGGGCGGTCCACGGAGGGGCCCACTAAGGCTCTGTCGCCCAGGGGCCCACTAAAACCTGGAGCCGGCCCTGACCGCAAGGATGAAAGACTGTATGTGCAACATCTCCCACCCGGTCCTAGCCTTTTCTTGTGACATGGAGGCAACCGCGGCCCAGAATACCGGAGTGGCTGGCTAGTACGGCCTTGGGCACACTGTGGTCATGGTGCTTGGTATGGGGACCGGAGGGCTGACCTACAGCCTGGAGGTCTACAGCAGGTGGTGTGTGCAATAAATATGGAGGCTGATGCAATGGTTTCACCGTAGGTCAGCCCCTAAGGTGTCTGTAGGATGAATCCCTGGGTGATGGATGGGAAGCCCGTGGCAATAAGAAGCCTGGATCGAGGGATTAGACGGAGACAACTTACAGTTCTCGGCCAAACAGTAGCAGTAGATTCCACAAGCTGGAAGGGTGATGGAGGTAGCTGGTTGGCACGAAGGTTACTCCCAGCCGGGTAGTAACTGCAGGCTGGGCTGGTAGAGATGGAGCTGAGTCCAGATGGGGACATCAGTTCTGGGGCTGAAGTCTCCTGACTTGCCCTCAGGTACCAGGCAGCGGCCTGAGGTACCTCTTCTTGCTGGTAGTGTGTCTGGAGGTCATTAACACTAATATGATAGGGGAAAGCAACGTGTCGTGTGAATGCACACTTATATGTTGCTGAAGTGCATAATGGGGAATTATATGAGTCCATAGGAGTCAACCAAAGGAAGGGGACATTATACTATGTGGGGGCCATTAAGGAGGAAATTATGTTATTTGGGGGGGTGGGGCAAGGCCGTGACAATGGGCATAGTTTTTGGAAAAACAGGGTGGAACTTTTTGTCCTGTTGTCCTTGCCCTTGGGAAGTATGATTAATATTGGCCCCAAAGAAAATACAGTCAAGCACACAGCTAAGTTGAGCGCAAACTAAAAAACCTCTTGGGCGGGAAGAAAAATGAAGACACTAAGGAGAATGAGATAATATGTGTTTTCCACTACAATGAGGTCATGTATGTGCCCAGCTATGGCTCTCTCTTCCGCCATTACTGATAAGAGCCATGACATCAGCTCTGCACATAACACACAACTCCTCAGTGACGCATCACTGGACAATAAGACATCAGTTACACTTCAGGTCACGTGACCAACCCAGCTACAATGACAAATAAAGTTGCGCGGAGAAGCCTCTAGAAAGGGGACGCTGTTTCAGTGACGTCATTTCTCCGCGCCGATGTAAACAAGTGAGAGGTGTCATGGCGGCGGATGCAGGAGCTGCGAAACCTGCGCGTCCGAAAAAGGAGCCGCAACCGCTGATTATCCCGAAAAATGCCACCGACGAGCAGAGGCTGAGGCTGGAGCGGCTGCTGAGGAACCCGGTGAGCGGGCGGAGGCCGTAATGGCTTCCAGGCTGATAGAGAAAGTGGAGCCGACTGTGGGGACACAGGGGAAGCCGCTGTATTAGTAATAGCCTGTGGGGAGGGTAATAACGCAGGGTGTATGATCTCCTCTGCATTGTTATATAGTGATATTACTTGTGTAGTGGGTATGTGTAAGGATTTACACTTTTTGATATTGGTACATTCCTTCATGTCCCATGGTGGGGTCTTCCCCATATGCATCAGGGTGCATCCCCAAGCATGAGCTGTCTCTGACCTGTATGCTGCGTACATGACATGTCAGGACTGGGGCAGAATAAGACGGACCTGGGCTGTATGAATATAAAAGCCCCTACAAGTCTGGAATTCACTTCCTACATATGCTACTAGAATCAGCTTCTCTGCTTTCAATCTGCGGTTTCTTGTGTATTGAGAGCAGAACCAGATGTACGAGGATTTAATTTGTGAAGTTATAAAATGTGCTGGTTGGTTTCAGTGGCCATGGGCCCGCGACTTGAGCTATCGCCCATATATTGTAATCCACACTGTCAGGAAGATCCATAAAAGCATCTTGCACCAGGACCTCCTGCTTTCTTTGTTCACCGGTTTATCAGATAGTTTAATTTTTTTCTAGTTTACTGTGGACTTTGTGGTGCTCAATTGGGCTAATATGATATTACTAAACTAATCAAAATAAATCTTATTTCTTCCAGGATAAACTTGCTCCAATACCTGAAAGACCGAAGGAATGGTCGCCAAGAACTGCCCCAGAGTTTGTCAGAGATGTTATGGGTAAATGTTTCATATAAATATATATATTTTTTTTTCTCAGGTTTCATTTCTTGAATTTTGAGATGTACTACTGCTTTTTCTGCACTACAAAGGAGATTTATGAAAAGCATCTTAAAAACACTGGGGGTGGTCCGTCAGGGATTGTACGTTTTTTTTCAATTGCAGTTAATAATCGCAATTACTAGTGAACTGCCGGTAATTCCTATTATTTTCTTATTCCCTATTTTTGTTTCCCCTCCACACCAAGTGGAATGGGCCGGAAGAGAGAATTCCTAAACACTTTAGCCTGTGAATGTTCATGAGTCAACATTTGCAGGTTGTGGCGCAGTTCAGACATAGACAGTGCAAGCCTCCTGACTGGATACTTGCGGATGCCGGAGCCAGTTTATGTGTGTGGCAGAAGGGCATGGCCATCATCATACACTGGCACATGATACATTCCCCACATTGTGTTGAAGAAGTTAATTATCACTCCATGGTTTCTCTTATAGTTAGAATACTCTCATAAGTTCCCACAATGTTTTAAGTAACGTAAGGTTGTCTACTGTAGTCCAAGACAATCTATCGGACAATAGAGAGCATATAGGGCACTGAAACAATGCTTAATAGGCTGACAGGATCCGCTCTTCTAAGATTCTCATGCCTCCTTATTTTTAAGAATAAAAGACTTAAAACGTATGGAGAGAGGCTGCTCCTTCATGTCCTAACGGCAGCCAAATGTTTGATTTCCCTGTTTTGGAAAAGAACGGCTCCACCCTCTTCGACAGATCTGTATGCCCGTATCAAGGATATGAGGTCAATGGAACAGCTGACTGCTCAATTGAACAACAAATTGGATCGATTTGAATCAGTTTGGTCTCCATGGGACATTCACTGTATGACTAATAGTCAAGGCTCATAGGCCGTCTGCTCTGACTTCTCCGCATGATCTCCTAAATGTGTGTAGCTAATGTGACAGGATTGTTGTTTTGTTTTGTTTCTCCCCACATGTCTTTTCTATGGTTATAAGGCTAATAACGTCTACCATCTAATGCTCCTTTCATTGGACATGTATATAGCCCATGTTTGGGCAGATGTTTTTTGTCTGATTGTTAAAGATAAAACAAAAATAAATAAAGAGTTGAATAAAACGTATGGAGCCTGGAGCCACTCAGGCTCATTTTCATACATTTTAAAGTCCCTAAGACTCATTTTCATAATTTTGAAATCCTTTAAAAAAAAAAAAAATTACAGGGAATAAGAAGCTAAAATAAGAGCAGGTCCTGCTAGAGGGAGCACACACCAGTCAGTGTGCTTGGTTTACAATCCTTGATCCTGGTGGTAGATTTTCTTTAATTACTTAGGAACAGTGAGGGACAGATGATTCCAAAAATCAGTGTAACAATGCCTATTAAAGGATGCAAAGAGTTTGTAAAATTAGTGAAAGGTGCTCTTTCCTTTTTGAAGAGGATTTGACATCACATTCATTGTCCATGTGACAACTGAGGCCAGCAGATGGTTCATGAACATGAATTCATTGCTATTGATTCAACATGACCAGAGCCATGAGGCCTCTGAAAACTCCTCCGAGCAATCTGGAAATTAGACCGAGGATTATAGAATAAAGCAAACCCTTTCCAATTTTCTCTGTCAGGATCCAGTGCTGGTGCTGGAAGTGGTGAGTTCCATGTTTATCGGCACCTACGTCGCAGAGAATATCAGAGACAGGAATTTATGGATTCAATGACTGAGAAGGTAAGTTGGTTTCCTACTGTAACAATCATATCGACAAGTTTATTTATTTTTTTTTTTTTGAGCATCAATATGAACTAATGTAATGGTGATGAAAATGCACAGCAGATAGAAAATTGATTCATTTAAATCCTGGATTCTGTCATTTTAATGTGTTTTTAATTTATTTTTGTCTTTGTTAGCAAAAATTAGATGAAGACTTTCAAAGGAAGATCAGGGAGAACCAAATTCAGGCTGAGGAAAGAACTGCAAAGCGAAGATTAAAACGGTAAGTCTTTATTCAAGGTCACATGGGCATTAAAGTTGTCTTGTGATGGGAAATTGAAACTTGAGGTGCCCACTGTAATTCTTTGACTAATTATTTAATATATATTTTGTTGTAACTTGTAACTATGCAATAGAAGAGTAGTTTAGTTTTGCTACCTGTTAGCAGGTGTCACTGCCAGCAAATGAGTTCCCTACTCCTAGTCTTGTATGCTGCATTGATCAGTTTTGCCAGTGGGATATTATACCAGTAATTCTGATTTCCACTGTGGCTTTATCTGTAACATATGAATTATTTCTAGCGGCTCAGGAATTCAACTTCTGCAATGTCTTGTCTGCACCCTGATGACACTTCAGATTTATTTTGACCCCCTATGCTTCGCCTTAAACAATTGCATGTATATTGCACATAGTGTCGAGAGGTGTTCTTGCTTTGAATATTGTTGCAATATTCTTCTCTTCTGTAGGCTGAAAAAGAAAGAAAAGCAAAAGGCCAAAAAACCGAAGGTAAAAGGTATGTATAGAAAATACATTGCTAGTTATTGGACTACTGGACTTTGCTTTATATAGATACAAGAACAACCTACCAGTATGTTTATGACTGTGGGAGAAAACCCATGCAAACAGAGACCATAGAAACTCTTTGCAGATGTTGATCTGGACAGGCTTGAACCCAGGACCCCAGCACTGCAAGGCTGTGGTGCTAACCGCTGAGTCCGTGTCCAAGCTGCGAAACCTGTAGTCGTTACAGTGATGTTTTTTTGTGGGCAAGCAAACACTCCTTGTATCACTATGATGCATGGAATACCTTCCTCTGCACTAACCCTCCACTTTAGGGGCACATTTTTTTTTTTCTTTCTTGTTTGCACAGTGCAGTCGCGACAAATAAATTCACAAATATAAATAAATCTGCAAGCTCCAAAGACTTTTTTTTTTTTTTTTTTTGGGTGCAAGGTCAGACAACATTGGCAGAGCCAGAATCATAAATCTGCCCCACTGTGTATTTTATTCTGCTTACTAGTCCCATGATCACAATAAACAATTGCTTCACTCAGAGTGCTAGAATAAGCTACTATTGGTAGGATCCATTGATCTACAGAACTTAGAAGAGATTTTATTCAGAGACCTTATTCATAATAAATATTTTTTTGGTTTCAGATGGCTCTACAGGTGCTGAGAATGGGCA
Organism: Engystomops pustulosus; assembly: GCA_019512145.1. NCBI lineage: Eukaryota > Metazoa > Chordata > Amphibia > Anura > Leptodactylidae > Engystomops > Engystomops pustulosus. Next base: position 230,948,574 of record CM033642.1, on the reverse strand, counting down.
GGAAGCGGAGGCCAGTGCTGGTGAATCAGAAAAGGAGGATTCTGATGAATAGTTCTACTCCATTGAAAAGATTAATATTTATAGACTTTTTGTGCTATGGCTGTTCCTTTATCACAACTTTTTTTTATACCAAGGATTACATTTATTTTGTCATGTTTTACAAACTTTTAGTTTTCTGTTTCAGAGGTGTGATGCATAGTCTAGTATCATAACAAAGCACATCAGCAAAACAGATGGTGTTTGGTAAAAGGAAAATCTTTTTAAACTATGTAGCCAAATAGCTTACACTGATGACTATGCACCATTTCTTGCTGCAGGAAGAATTGTAGCTTTCTGGCTGCATCCAATTTGAAAAATTTTGTGTGTGCTCATGGCTCATTTAAGACTTTGACATAATCAAATAGTTTTTAATAAAATGTTGCCATGAATTTTGGATCCTATGTTGGAACACCAGAAAACTCTGCAGGATTTTCAATTGCTGTAATATTTAAAGTATGAATCGGACACTAGATAGCTGTACCACGAGTCACGCCTACCTGTCTTTTTATATGGATTTTTATCTATTGAGACCAATAGTGAAAAATTACTTCACTAAGGCTAGAATCACACATGCAAAATTTATAGTGTAACTAGACACTGTACCTTATTTGTTCTGTCAAATGTAAAGCATGGCTGTCTCAGATTAAATTTTTTATTTTGTATTGCTTGTACAGTCTATAGTTATTCAATAGGGGAGATGTAATAATGTGTTGGTCTTTAGACCTGTGTTGTATTTGCTGCTCTAGATTAATCTCTGTCTCTGATGCTGGATGGTTCATCTGGTGCTGTATAAGACTGAGTTGTACTTTAGTACCTCCTTTTAGTTGGTCTAGTTTGCTGGACCACAATAGGGATTTTCTGTTGCACAAGTTATGCCCTTTTACTGAGGAGCCAATTTTCTGGTGTAGACAGATTGATACACCTTCTTCAATGTGTTTTGGGGAGGGGGGCGGCAGTTCAAACAGCAGAAGGAATTTTTTTTTTTCAATGCCTCTCCTGCTGCTATTGGAACCTGTCATCATGTAAAAATGCCCTTCCTAATGATTCCCCAGATTCCTCTTAATTCATTATTATAGAAGTCTGCCTGTACCCTGAAAGACCCGAGTGGATTGGAGAAATCTGGTGGAATATTTAGTCCACTTTTACCAATTGTCATGTTCCCCAAATCATTGCTGAGCAATGTCTGTTACATGACAGACTGCTGAAAGTTTTTGCTAATTAGTATGTATTTAGGTAACATCCAAAATATGGCAGGATCCAGGGATTTCTAACCTCGCATCACACTGTCGGCTCAGTGTGCCATGGCTTCCTCAGGTAAAAGCTTTCCCACCCATCAAAGTGGGCATCAGGAACCATTTACACTTTACACATAATGTCACTTAGTACAGGGCTGCAGAATATTGGGCATGTTCATACATGCAATTCAGAGTCGTTGCAGGAATTTTTGTGACCTTCTTTACAGCAAAGGGGGGTTTGTTGAACATAAACTTTTAACAATTGGTTACCTTTTAAAGTCAGACTCCACCACTATATCTATAAGGGCTCTTGCCATTGGTGCCCAGCTTTAGTTGTGCATCCATTGCGATTTTTGTCTTTTTTTTTTTCTTCTGTTTTTATCCCTTTGTCTACAAAGAATTGAAGGTTTAACATTGCTTTGAAAACATCACACCTGGTTTTACAGTGGAAAAAAAAAGTTTCATCAGTTTTTTTTTTTTTGTGGCTGCCTTTCATGATCCGCATCCTTGGCAAAAAATTCCATGTTTCATAACTTTTTCCATGGAAAACGGATCAGTGAAAATACCCACTGACATCACTGGCTTTGAGGCATCCGTGGAAATAACTGAACCACAGACCTGAAAAACAATGCCAATGTTAAAAAAACTAATATTGCAAAGTGTTTTGCAGAACTTAAAAAAAAAAACACACTGGGAGCTGAAGTACTTGCTAGAATAAGCAGCTCCTAGCATGTTTAACTGCTAGCTTTATCAGTACCCTCCAATAAAGCTAGTAGACAGTCTCATGAGGGGGCAGTACAAGGAGGTGGTAACTGCTACATGAAGCCTGGCAGTCACTGCCGGCCTATGGTGTGGGAGGGGTGGTCCAGGGAAGAAGCAGTGCCTAGGACTGCCCCCTTATGAACACATTGGACCGCTGTGACCTTGTTCCAGTGTTCTGAGGCTATGGCGCTGCAGTGTCTGCTAGCTTTATTGGAGGGTTCTAATAAAGTTAGCATTTTAACACTGCCAATACTGGGGTAACGCTTACATTAAAGGGGTTGTCAGAGTTTTTTTTAAAAAAAACTATATGTGGCCTCGAGCGGGCTGCCTAAAACAAAGCTGTACTTACCTTCCAGGTATCCAGCGCTGCTGTCGCACCGGGCGGCATGTAAACAAACATGGCCGCCGGAGCTGCATTCATTCATAGGGACGGATAGGCGTACCCGGCCACGGCCGGCCGGAAGCTGAATCCAGCGCTGCTCCGGCGGCCATGACATAAGAGCTTCAAGAAGGTGCCTTTTTACACCTAAATAACATTGTTTCCCCTAAATCCCTTCCTCATCCAATCCCTTTTCTGACTTGGTTGAACTTGATGGAAATGCGTCTTAATTTTCAACCGCATAAACTATGATACTATATTACATCTAAACAAGCTAGAAATTTATTGGAAGAGATCATAAGAGGCAGGTAGTATTTGTAAGGTTTTTAATTGATAAAATTCAGATTTGGAGAAAATGAAACAGGGCAGCTATAAATATATACACACTTTAAATCACATGTATAAATAAAAAGGAATTCAAAATCAATAAAGCCTACAAAAAGGCAATATGTATAGAATTATAGAAGAGCTATTGTACAGTTTATTTTATCATTTTGTTTCTGCACCTCTAATGCAGATATGTCTCCACAGTATCAGACCACAGTCAGTGATTCTGCAGTCAGACTCTGCTCTGTTACTTATTAAGCCAGGGGACAGATACAAAACGTGTTGTAGAAATAAAACCAATTTTAAAAGGGACATCTACCACCAGGATGAAGGATTGTAAACCAAGCACACTGACATAGTGGAATGTGCCCCCTCTGGCAGGATCTGCTCTCCTTTAAACTTCCGATGCTTTTGTTTTTCATTTTAAAAAAGGCTTTAAAAATTATGCAAATAAGCCTCAGGGGCTCCAGGCCCCATTAATGTCTTTGCCCGTCAAGATCATTTGCATAATTTTAAAAGCCACTTAAAAAAAAAATTATCCAGTACATTAGAAGCTAAAAGAAAAGCAGATCCTGGCAGAGGAAGCACACACCAGTAGGTCAGTGTGCTTGGTTTACAATCCTTCATCCTGGTGCTAAATGTCCTTTAACTATAAGATCTATTGCAAAAATGTAATTAAAAATGGTGGTGGTGGGGGGTGTAGCCTTATACCAAATAAATGACTTAAAGGACATCTATCACCAGATCAAGGATTGTAAACCAACCACACTGACATACTGATGTGCGCTCCGTCTGGCAGGATCTGATCTTCTTTTAGCTGGTAGTTAAGAAAAAAGATTTTTTTTTTGGAGCCGGTCATTTGCATGATTTTTAAAACCCTTTTTTCTTAACAAGAAGGGCATAAGAAGCTAAAAGACCAACAGATCGTGCCAGAGGGGGCAAATACCAGCATGTCTGTATGTTTGGCTTACAATCCTTGATCTGGTGATAGACGTTCTTTTACATCATTTGAAATATAAATGACAACTTATCAGACACCAAAGAAATTCAAAGGATAAAACAGAAAGGACATATAGTGTAGTGGGTCTAAACAGATTTTCCTTGGAATCCAAGAGCTATATCCAGGAGCATTTGTCCCTGTGCCTCTTCCTTACCCCCAGCACTGAACTCTGCAGACAGTTCTCTAAAGGTACTGCAAACTCTGCGCTGCTTGATATGTTCCCGATGAATTGCATGCATCCATTTGTGACGGGCATCTCCATATAAAACCACCAGTGACCTCCGTGGTAGATGTATGGCTACTTCCACTTCACTATATGGAACCATGGTGGTGTTTGATGTGCTATGAGGCACGCAGTCCTGAAGCTCAGATTGACCACGGATCACACCCTCATCAGTATTGTGCACACAGTTTCCATTTGGTTCAGTCCATTGGTCCAATGTGGATATCAGCTGCAGATTATCTGAAGAAGAACAGCTCATGGTGAGCACAGTCTCTGAAAGAAGATTTAGACTAACAAGTCTTTCACCCCAGAGCCAAGAGTCATCAAAGTGGGGGTCAATAGCGGATCCCCTGTCAAAATTGTAATCCAGATTACATTGCTCAACAGGCAAGAACCCGGCTAGGACAGTGTGACTCCTCATCCTCTCCCACAGCACCTTGCTTATACTTGGAAGACCAGTGAAATTGGCAAGTTTTATTTTTTGCTTCTTGAAGTTCACCTTTGGACCAAAATCCTGCAAACACAAAAGTAAAATATAATTCTATACAATCCAAACACATGGCCTGGATGCACAAGGCTACTAGAGAGGTGTCCCATAGACAGAACAGAGAACTGATAGCCAATTTTTATATGTTGGAGAAACATGCATCTTATATTCCCGTTTAGTTATATTATCAGAAAAGTCTTGCCTGTTTTCTTCTTCCAGACTGTGAAAGCCTCCATTGGTCCTGATCCATGGCATGTACCATCTCTCCCTCCTCATCTTCAGTAACAAACTCTTCTATGAGAGTCACGCCAGGGAATGGAAACCACCAGTCAGCTGCTTCGCTGCGCTCTACTCCTTTGGCTATGCCTTTCTCCGGGACATACACAAACGATTTTGTCTAGCGAATAGCATAGATAATAAAGTGAAGAAAATTTAAATGTGTAAATATACAGGGCTATGAAAATAATCACGTAAGTTATAGATCCTTTAAAAATGGCAACACACATTGTGGGGCTTATTTATCAGGGCTTCAAGCCCTGAAATAATCGCTAGCATTTGTAGTGATTTTACCCTTCACGCCAGCTGCACATCGAGGGGGCACTTATAGGGGTTCTCCCAAGGTTGATAAACATGGCTGCTTTCTTTCAAAAACAGCGCCACACCTGACCATGGTTTGTGCAGGTATTGAACTATACTCAGCTGTATAGAAATGAATGGAGCTTTGCTGCAATACCACATACTACCCACGGTCAGGTGTGGCGCTGCTTTTAGAAGAACTGAGCCATGTTTTTCAACCTCAGGAGAATCCCTTTAAGGCTCTTGATGTACCCAAAATATTTGTAAAAGTATCATATACTGGCACTCCCAGTCCTAATGAGGTGAAGTCCAAATCTACACCTTTGAAAGTCACTATAGTAAAAAAGCCAAGCTACCACCTCCAGATGTTATGCAGGGTGACCACAGGAAGGCCTCTTTCACACTTGCGTTGCAGATCACGTCAGGGTCTGATCAGGGTTTGGTCAGTGAAAAACGGACATTTTTCAGAGTTCAATCAGTTTTCAGTCAGAGTTTGTTCAGTGTCTCAGTTGTTCACACACTTTTTTTGGTATTTTCAATGCATTTTACACTTGCGTGAAAAGGACTCAGGACTGAGCTCTATAATTTCTATGGCAATTGATGCGTGAAAAACGCACTGCACTTGCATGTGTCTCAGAGTGCGATGCATATTTGATCCATCTCCATAGACTTGTATGGTGCGTTTTCCAGAACACGCATGAAAATGCAAGTGTGAAAGGGGCCTAAAATCGCAATGTCCTCCTGTTCCAAATATTACACAGATTGGAAACCTATCTGTCACCGCTTTGATCTATACCATGAATCTGTCTTGCTTTATCCTTTTCTAAAAAAAAAAAAAATTTTTGGAGATCTAGCGGACACGGAGAAGCTTTGGCTCCGTGAACCTGAACAGGTCTCAAAGAAAATATACCGGAGAAGCAGTGACAGATCGGAAACCTATCTGTGTGCCACTGGCTACATAAGAAGGTCATTGTGATATTACTGGGGTCATACTGCATAATGTCTGGAGGTGGTAACTTGGCTTTTTTACTATACTATTGTGATGTATCCAGCTGCGAGGCCATCACATGCTAGGGCATGTCCGGTTCACACTTAGCCCTTCTTATCACTATGAAATGTAGCTCACCACCAAGACTCCATGAGAGATGTATGCAGCCGCAGTGAGTCACAGCAGCTAGGTTTCCACTAACAATTCCTAGACAAAGCTGCAGAGATGAGAGCTGCCGGAAAATAATGACTACAATCCATTAAGTGACTTATCTCTGCAAAGTTTCCTGATGTTTTGGATCCACTATAAAAAGATATTTTATATGCTTAAAGGGAATGTGTCAGAATAAACCACCACTTTATTAACATGAGACACTTACTCATAAATCCACCAGGCACCGTGACAATCTCCTTATATTTGTTATTCATGGCCTTCTTCCTTCTAAAATCAACTTTTAAAATTCTATTAATGAGTCTGAAGGACTTCTGTTATTTTGTTTTTGCCAGAGCCCCTTTGTGCAGCAACTTCACAGGCTGTTACACTGTCTCCTCCTTTGCTTTTCAACCTCCCTCATCTGCTGTAATATCACAGGGTGGAAGGAGTGAAGTGCTCCTGCGGAATGTAACAGCCAGTGAAGCTACAGCATAGAGGGCCACTGGTAACACCCACATCATAATCATAGTTATAAAAGTTGATATTAGAAGGATTGAGCCCATGGATAACAAATATAAGTTTACCACTGTCACAGTCCCTGGTGTATCATTATGGTAGATTATATAAATAGAGTTGTTGAAGTTTCCCCACTAGAGGGCGCTCCAACTGTGCGAGTGTATAAGTTTCTATGATTGAGACCCAGCAGTTTTGCCAGTGCATGCTGGGAGTTGTTGTTTTCCACCGGTTTGGGGATAAGTGTTATAGACTGTGCACTTTTTAGGGAGACAACATGGACTTCTGTGTCATGTTTACGGTCATAACCTAATACCTTGTGCAGCGCCTTCGGTAGCTCAGCGGCTGGAGACTCGCACAGCAAGCACGTGCGGATGCCCTTACAGCCGCACACTGGTGGGGTAGCGTCACTGTCAGCCATGAGGAGCGGGCCCAGTGCAGCGACACTTCCGGCGAGAGCCCAGAACCCGGAAGTGACATCATCCCAGCGGGAGTTAGAACGCAGCGCAAGGGGTGTGTGTGTACAGAGGCTTATTTATCCCCCAGGTGGAGCGCGCTGCGGAGGTGGTCGGTGAGTGCAGTCCTGTACGGGGGAGGTATATACAGGGTGCAGCACATTATATAGGGGTCTGTGCACCGCTAGTGCCGAGGCAATGGCGCGGAGGAGTTAGCCAATCGAATTCCAGTTTTTAATCAAAAAAAGCTGCAAGTTGTTTGGTTAACAGGAGGAACTCCAATATTAAAGTTTCCATAACTTTTCTTCATTGTGCATTTCCAAAATCACCTTGATATTCACCATTATTATTTCTGGGTGCAGTACAGCAAACCTCTGGAAAATAATATTATTGTGGAATGGGCAGCAAATCGCAGGCAGAAACTCACAGTATCAAGTGGATGTTATACAAAGAAAATGCATCTGCATTGTGTAATGAAAAGGGAACGAATCTGTAGTGTGCAGAGTCACACACAAAATGTGCACATCTAGATACTGTGTATTGTCTGCAGCAGAAAACCTCACCAAATAGAGAGTCTGGACCTACCCAAAGCTCTTCTCTAAACACGAAAATGATATACTAGGAAATAAACCTACTGCTCTCCTAGTTTAGAAATCGTCTACATAAATAAATCCATGGTTTGTCTCCTCTGCCTTGCTGTTACCTGTTGGTTCATTATTGTAGCTAGCTTCCAGTTTATGTATTGCGTATACCGTAGTTAAAGGAAATTTTCCACCAGGATGAAGGATTGTAAACCATGCAGACGGACATATTAGTGTGTGCTTCCTCTGGCAGAATCTGCTCTTATTTTAGCTTCTAATGCACACGTGGCGTTTACCATAAGTATAACAATGCAGTATTGTTACATTGTATGCATTGTATTATTGTCTGTAAACACTGCCGTCTTATAGATGTAAAACATCTAGAGTAGGGTCCCTGCCTCCTCTTTTATCCAGATATTTCAGGTGTAAAATGTACACTGAGATTGTAGACATGTTTGATCCCCCCCTGCAGTGTTGTCCTGAGGACATTAGGATGCAAATGAGAGGATAATTGTCAGTGTTTGTAGAAAGCAGGACCAGTTTGTTTCTGCAATGCAAGATAAAAAGTTAAAAGTATAAGGTGCAGACACTGTGGGAGTCATTTATAAAACTTTTAAGAATAATTGCACCTAAACGTGCGACTTTAACGTCTGTTTTACAAAGTTTAGATGTGGACGAGTGAAAAAGTTGCTCATTTTTGAGCAATAGCAATATTCTTTTGACAAATAACCTCCAGTCCGGAGAATTCCTAAGCAAGGGGTTGCTTAAACATTCGAAAATTTTGTGCAACTTTTTAGACAAAAGTCTGAAAAAAAACCCCCAACAGACTTGCATGCCTCATTTCTCAACCACAAAGATAAATCAGGCAAAAAATCCCTAAATCTAGACACTTTTTTCCAGACTTAAATGTCCCCCTTGGTGGATGTTTTTCCCTCATGCTGCTGTATTCGTACAGTAAATATATGTACCTTATATACTCTAGTATAAGCCTAGTTTTTCAGCACAAAATTTGTGCTCAAAAACCCTAAGGCTACATTCACACGACCGTATGATTTCTCCAGTCCTGTATTTACGGGCCGTATGAGCCCGTATATACGTGACGTTTGTCATCGTAGCAGCACGTTATTAACCCGTATTTTATACATGCCCATAACTTTTAGGGCATACAGAACTGAAATACGGGAGAAAATAGGACATGTCTATATTTTGATAACGGCCAGTATACGGTACGTACACTCCAGTGTCAAAAACGGCAATATAATGGTTGGACGTATGTCCATTGAAATGAATGTGGTCCGTATGTAACCCGTTAAAAAAACGGTACGTTAACGGACGTTTTCATAGTCCGTGTGAATGTAGCCTAACTCGGCTTATCACTCGAGTCACTAAAAACATAAAGACCAAAACTCACCTTTCTGACGTCAACCCATAGGTCCTCTTCTGTCTGAGCAGAAGAGGACCTATGGGGGACGTCGGAAAGATGAGTACAGTGTTATTTTTTTCCTACTAACAGGGCTGTGAGGCTGTATGCTACAGGGGTGGGAGGCTGTAGCTACAGGGGCTGGCAGACTATATATGGGAGGCGTAACCAATGCATTTCCACCCTAGTAGCTTATAATCGAGTTGCAACGTCAATAGGTTTTCCCAGTTTTTTGTGTTGAAATTAGGGGTCTCGGCTTATACTCGGGTCGGCTTATACTCGAGTATATACGGTAGTTACAATTATTTCAAGAATGAATGTACGGTGTATACTGTTTGGTAATAAATTCATTGGCAGATATCTTGTCAGTTTTGTCATTGTCCTGGCATCTGTCGGTGTTTAGCCTACTGAAAAATCCAGCTCTGTTGATCACATTGCACAAAGGTTTGTAATTTGCGAGAAATAACTATTAATTTTATTCTACAGTTCAGGATCCTTGGCAACATATGACCCTAGTTTGGGCTGTGTATATCTCTTACACTTGTCATACTTGATCTATTGCAACTACAAATTAATTGGAGGATTCACTGGTAGCACAGAGTTTTAGGCTTCAAACACACAAATGAATAATGGACATGTTTGGATAATAAAGATTTATTTCACATTACCTGGCTCCCGGAAAGCAGCTTGTGATGAGTCAAGGGGAAGGGGGGGAGGCTGCGTCTCAAGGCGCATTCCATTCACACGATGCGTTGCGCGTTGTGTGTTTGACGCATTCCACTGGCTTCAGCCTTGATTACATGCTAAGGTTACATTGCGTTTTAGCAGATGCAGTGAAAACACAATGTAACCTTAGCATGTAATCAAGGCTGAAGCCAGTGGAATGCGTCATAAACACAACGCATCGTGTGAATGCACCCTCAGTCTCCTCATTCACTCTTACTGCACATGACCTGGATGGTGGAAGGAGCTGGATGACTGTGGAGAGGAGGATACTGAGACACATGCTACTGCAGCTGCCCCCCTCTACTCCAGGCTCCACACATGCTGCTGGCAGGGGGCCAGGTAATGTGAAACAAAGTTTTGTAAAGTACTGAAATATTCAGATTGCTGACAAAGGCATTTTTAAAATCAGTATAGCAGAGGCTATTAGAAGCTAGTTAAAAATTACATTCCTGGTGACGGGTTCACTTTAAAAAGGCTCATTCGCCAACAGTCTTTCTGCTCCCCTGTACTCATTTTTTCTCTATGTCTTCTAATATAATTTTATTTTTATTGAAGGATATTTTTATTTTCTGGATGAAAAGTGACCTTCTTCCATGATGACAAAACTAACAAAAGACATCCTATTGAAGAAAGGCCTCCCAACATCAAATCATCTGAAGAATGTGAAGACGCTGAAGTATGTGAATTCGTAACGCTATGCACATTTATATGGAAATTAGGAATATTTGTAATAAGGGGGAATTTACATTTTGCTATCAAACAGTTTTTAGCACTTGCACAAGGAAAGCTCCAGACATGTATGTTAAATGTATCTGTTAGGGCAGTGACGGCAAACCTTTTAGACACCGATTGCCCAAACTACAACCAAAACCCACATATTTTTCACAAAGTGAAAATGCGACAATTTAGGCAGTAACTTATTACTCCCTGCTCTGTCACCTGAGGACACCAATACAGTAATAATAATTCCTTTTTTTTTATAGTGCTCACAGATTATGCAGTACTAAACAGAGCTTGCTAGATCACTTGGTTAAAAAAAGAAGTTCGGATTCTCATTGTAGCTTCCTTCCAGGGTCCTGGGCTGCCTGAGACTGCAAGAGGTATTGCAGAGTTTGGCAAACTGTGTTGGGATGAAGGCCATAGGTCCGCCACCACTACGTTAGGGCATATTGATCTGACATACAACAGGACAGCTTGTCCTGTAGGAATGCATAAGCACATGCTGTTGCGGGTGTATGTATATAATTTTGTGTATTGTAATAGGTGGATTTTGAGGTATATGCTGTGAAAACAAAAATCATTTCTATGAATCAGTGATAAAATATTACATTGGTTGTAAATTTTTGATCCTTGTGTACAGCTTATCAAAAATGCAACTGGATACTGAAGACATTGATCCCCATCTCTTTTCCGAAATGCTCAATCTGGAGGAACTGGATATCTCCAAAAATAATCTGTCAGAACTTCCGGAAAAGTTAAATCTTCTTAATCTTAAAATACTGAACTTTAGTGACAATCAGGTCGAAGATGTTACCGTTTTACAACAGTTTCCAAAGCTGGAAGAGGTTATGTATGAGGAGAATCTCTATCTGACAGTAAGTAGTTACATTACCAGACAATGAATTTGTTAAACTAGTAGGTCTGTTTTTTTTTTTTTTTCTCATCGTTCATCCTATAAACCTTATTTGATCAACTATTATTGTTGTTACTTTTCTAGTGAAAGTAACAAAATCACATAGCATATTCCGTAGAGCAAGAGTATAAAACCCCTTAATCTACTGACAATTATCCAATATAAAATTTGCATTACATCTTTGAATGCCATATGTTAGCCATCAAACGTGAAGGAGTTGCATATACACAAATAATATTTTTAAATTAAGTTATTTTTTTTAATTAATATAATTTCTTTTTTTTATGAGGCATATTAAGTCAAAAAGTGAGTAATGTAAACACAAGAGCAATTAGCATAGCAATCCTGGTAAAAAAACAGACATTTGGAGTCATGGGATGGCTGCAAGTTGGGTTTTCAGTCCATATGTCAACTGTGTATAAATAAGTTGCTTAGTCTTGTGTGCGCAAAACTGTCAGGCATGTATCATCTATATGTCATCCGTTTTAGGAGAATCACAAAAATAAATCACTAGCTTGTTTAAACCTTTCCAAGGGTCACATGATTATGACTTATCTACTGATGCAAAAATATGGACCGCATTCTGTTAATAGCTGTATGTTTTGGGGTCCATAATCTTCACTTCCCCATTGTTTTCAATGGAAAGTCTTAATCTGCAAACAAGGGCAAGAATAGGACCTGCTCTGAGGTTTCTGCAGCTTCCATGTGGATCCGTGAAAAAAAACTTTCACTTGAATGAGTCCATTGAAATAAAATAAGTGTGTCATCCACAAAACAAAAAAGCAATAGGTCACAGACAAAAACAACATTAATGTGCATGTAAACAAAGATTGTATAATAAATTTTGTTTTCCCTCATGTGCCCATAGGTTAGCGACAATTACAAAGTCTGCTGTCTTCTACCTAAGCTTCGGCGGCTGAATAATAAAGATATCACCTCTTTAGCCAATCACATTAGGTTTGTCAACCACAGGGAGCTGAGCAACAGGGTAAGTTGTTGTGTTGTTAGCACTATTGTACTAAAAGCAACATCTCATCCAATGTACTATAACTATTGGCTTTACTTGCATATAGTTAATTTCTATTCAGTGCACGTGTAGGTCAGTACATAAAGCATCTACACAGTGGCTGATTTACAGCAGAAATACTGGGATTATTTCAGTACTTATCTTCAATTCCCCAAAATACAGCAAGACCGGTCTCTTTAAAGAGATTTTCCATTTTCAGCAAATAATTGATATAATTATTTGTGTAAAGAAAAGTTATACAGTTTTCCAAAATACTTTCTGTATTAAATCCTCACAGTTTTCTAGATCTCTGCTTGCTGTCCTGCTTTAGAAAGCTACATTGTTTACTTCCTGTGGATAAACACCGATTCATGGTCATGTGATGTCACCCAGGTGCACGGCTCATTATAATCTCATAGAGTATGTTCTAATGAGCCGTGCACCTGTGTGACATCACATGACTAGGGCCATAACGAGCCATGCACCTGTGTTTCATAACATGACCAGGGACTGGTTTTACTCCAAAGAATCTATAGAATGACCGCAAGCAGAATTGGCTGCTATGAAACAGGAGTAAAAATTTAAAAGGGTCTGAATATTTCCATACCCACTGTAGAATATATTTGGATGACTATGATGTGGATTACTGCTATACAGGCTGTCCCCGGGTTACATACAAGATAGGGTCTGTAGGTTTGTTCTTAAGTTGAATTTGTATGTAAGTCGGAACTGTATATTTAATTATTGTAATCCCAGCCAGAACTTTATTGGTCTCTGTGACAATTGGATTTTAAAAATGTTGTCATAAGAATCAAGATTAACAATAAAGCTTCATTGCAGACACCTTTGATAACTGTTACAGTTGTTTATATTAGCCTAGGAGTAAAGTACAATAAATTCCCAGTATCCAGTGGTCCGTTTGTAACTAGGGGTTGTATGTAAGTCGAGTGTTCTTAAGTAGGGGATCGCCTGTATTTACTATGCCCTACTGTAAATCCAATTTTAATCTACCTGCCACAATAAGAGAACTTTATTATAATGCAGTTCTATATGTATATCTGTATGAATGCAAATCCTGTTTTATGACTTTTATAGTTGTTGGCATGCTCTCTGCTCATTTTCAATGTGGATAAAGCACCTCGAACCACATGCATCTAATATTTCTATAATAAACTTCACCTTTCAATATCATAGGTTGAATTATACTGGGAAAAGAACTACAAGGACAAGCTTCCTGACGAGCCTTCTCCAGCAATGATCAAATCTGTTAGTAAGGAATTTCTGAAATCTGTAGGGAACAATGTCAAGTATGGACCAAATTCCCTCAAAGACTTCACCAAGTGGAAAGTAAGATTTTTGAAATAAAAATACTAACTTTGGAAATGCTGACCTGAGATTTTGTCACTTAATCAATTACCTTACTTTTTAAAACAGGTGCAAATTATCGCAGAGAATTTAATATCCTCTTTTTTGGGTGATAAAAAAATCAATAATGACCCTCCGTGTGAGCAACCATCTTCAACAAGTGATCCTGCAGAGGTGAGTAATTAGTTGTTTTTTTTTTAGCTTGTAAAGCATTGTACCCCACCACATCACCTAAGAGTGCTTTACTTCAGTAGTGCCATCTGTAAATACTGGTCAGTGCCCCCGTGATGTCACCAGAGGGTGCCGATCGGTGCAATGACTGCTGGGAGCCCATTAAAGGCTCCCATAGCTGTCATTAGTATATGTGCATTACAGTCTATCCGAGACAGGCTGTAATATAGAAGTAGTATATCTACATCATACTGCAGTACTGTTGGAAAAATTAACTTTAAAAAACTTTAAAAGAACTTTAAAAGATAAAAATGTATCTCTTCCTTTCCCTAGAAGACCTATAATAATAATCATTATTTATAAACACTTATAAATCCCTGTGTTCCAGACTGTCCAAACAAAATTTAAAAATAATTATTCTCGAGGATGAACCCCATAACAATAATAGCACCCAAATGTCCAAATGAACACTTTTTTTGCCATTTCACAATACATAAAAATGTAACTAAAAAGGGATCAAAAAGTCCTATTGTTCTTATAACAGTGTCAATGAAAACTTCAGCTTTATTCCTGCAGGAAATGACACCTTACACAGTTGAGTGAACTGAAAAAGTTATTAGAATATGGCAAAACGGGAAATGAAGAAGTAACAAAAACACCAGGACCTCTAAAGGTTTATTTGCAAAAAGGAGCAAGGTTACCCACAATCATTCTTCCAGCAACCAGAAACGCGGCGCTAGGCTCCACATTCCCGCGTTTTTTAAAACCGTGTGCACCCCTATGAAAGGGCGGTTTCCAGAAAGCGGAATATCAGAGAAGGGGCCGCTAGCTGCTTGGTGGGGGCGCATTTTGGACATGGCCTGCCTTGTATTCTTCATACAGCTTTTTAAGCTCGTTTTGCGAATAGAAGAAATGTTTAAAGTTTCCCCGAGTTTTAGTGGTCCTGTACGATATTGCGGCTTGCCCTCCGGCAAAACGGGACCATCGGTCTAGCATCCCTTCTTACCAAATATAGTGTCCGGGAGACACCTTCAATTAGGGTTGCACACTGGGGGACTGCAGGATAGTGGAGCCCATATGGCGGATATACGACCGGCGGCAGCAGTATACAAGCCCCATACGCAGTGTGAAATGTAGCCTTAGAGGTACTGTTTTCGTTTGCTTTGTACTTCTCATTAACACTTTGGATTAATGTTTACTTCTGACTCTATACGTAGGATCTAGCTTTTGACTTGCCAGCTCCGTTTTTCCAGTGATTATTTGTGACTATCCATTCTGTTGTGATGATGTTATAAAAAAAACCTTTAAGGCTTAGATGCAAAAAAAAGAAGCGCAGCGCGCTGTACATTGTTTGTGATAATACTAAGTTTGTTAAATACTATGCCTCCCACTTCTGCAGACTCTAAAAGAAAAAGACCGCAAACAGGGCACATCACAAAATACTCAATTCTCTGGTTATCAGCATTTAATGGTTTAGAATAGTCTTGAACACCATACCTGGCCCTGAAGTGTATTCATGGCAGGAACACCTTATCCCATAGATACTCCTCTTGTCATAGATCCACTGTAGAAAAGGGAACTCGCGTAATATATTTTCACGGTTGATTAAAAAAATAGCTATACAAATGTGAGGAGGTGGAGTATGTAAGTTTTATTTTTTACAATAAAGGTCTGGGGGGCATTTAATTAGGAGGTAGGAGCTGCAGCATGGGCATTTCATTAGGGAGGAGGCTTGCAGAAAGGGGATTAATTACAGGGGAGAGTTGCAGCACGGGGCATTCATAGGGGGAGCTGCACCACAGGGCATTTCATACAGGGGGAAGCTTGAAGCACGGGGCATTTGAATTACAGGGGAAAGCGGCAGCAGGGGGCATTCATTAGAGAGGAGGCTGCAGCACAAGGGAAGCGAATTTCATTACAGGGGAACCGCGCAATGGGGATTTCATTACGGGGAGGCCTTCCGCATGCGGCATTACAGTACTGGGTGAGGCTGTTGACCATGCATTTTCCACACTAGCGCTATACCGAGTCAAAATTTTCCCAGTTATTTGTGTTAAAAGTTAGGGGCCCGGTTTATACGCAAATCGGCTAATACTCGGGTATATATATAATACAGGCTGCAGCCGGAACAATAAATAACTCAATGTCTCTGTTTCCACAGAGGCAGAGGGCCACCGTGCGGGACAGTAAGTAAGGACAAAGTAAATACAAAAAAAAAGGTTTATTTTGGTTATTGCACCATTGGGGCAAATAAAAAGAATTCAATTCTTTAACTTTTTAGCCCCACCAAATGTTCTGTTTAAATGTGATGAATATTCACAGGTTCCTGCTGGTCCTCTCCCCTTTCCATAAGCTTCCCACACCAAAACTGGCTCTGCTAAATGGAGGTAACTAAGCCCTTCAATAATGAGGTTATTGTTTATTTTTTTTACGGACTATGGGTATAATAGCTGCATATTGTATACTATAATACTGTGAATAATTTCAAACTGATGCAAATGCAGCACAAAGGCAAGGAATAACAAGCATGTGCTATTTGTAGTTCTCGATTTATAGCGCATTTCACCTGCTAGATTTTGGAATGTCACACTACATTAAATCAGTGCAAACCCAGATTACAGAAGACAGCAACAAAATGAGATCTGAAATCAGGAGGAAACAAACCCATAGGGTGGTGAAGTACATTTAAAGGGATAGAATTCTGTTTGCTAATTTTGTTACTTACTGAAGAGGGAAAAGGTCATGGGTTGGGCTGAAAGCACATGACGGAGAGGGCTTTTTTATGTGCTTCTTATCTCACCATAACATAAACTACTTTAGGATGCATTAATTTCACAATGCCAGGATCTTCCACCCGCTGCCTAAATATATTGAGTTTTTCTTTCTGTGCCCTCTTTGCAGATCCATTGTTACATGGTCCCATGCCAGGTAAAGAACTCCTAAAAAATGAAACCAAAAGGTGAAGATATGACGTGTAGGAATAAAAATCATACAAACAAAAAATAAGTAGATTTCAAACAAGAGATATTTAAAAACATGGGGATTCCACAATATAGGATGGTGGTTCCTACCAAAAAAAAAAATTCTATTATATTTCTTCCGACCACCACTTACCTATCAGGGATTTATAACTTCTTCAGGACTTTTCCAGTCTCACATCAATACACAGACAGATTCCCCACACATGTGGCACTGACTAAAGCATCAAGTATTCTCCAGCAATTAGTATCTCCATCATAATCAGCTTACAACAAACTCATTGAGATAAGTATAAAGGTACTGTGTCAATAGAAATACAAATTGCTGTCCTATTAAAAGACAATCTCCAACCTTAATATAATACAGAATTGTGCCTTAGAGGTACAATCCACTGGAAAACGTTGAATAAAAAATACAGAATCACAATTCGCAACAGTAATTTAAACAGTGGATATTTCTGGTGTCACACAACTCACAACACAGGGTGTGTTTCAGTGCCAAGCTTCGGAGATGACTGTTAAAAATTAAACCCCCACCCCCATCTAGCCTGCAGATGAAAGCAGAATGCAGGGACAGAGCAGCGGAAAGGGGAAAGTAACCTGCACCCGCGTCTCTGTACCTGAACAAATGGCGAGGACTGAACAATGTACATATTTATAAAATATATTGAATTGGTGGGAAGCCCCCCCCCAAACTTTCAGTTCTCTTATGGTGTACCGGTCCCCGTTCGATTAGTTTACAGAGTTCCTACATATCCCCCACTATGCTCAGGACTGCGCCCACAAGTTTAGTTGGAATTGGAGAAGGTTACACATGCTCTAGTCAATGTCTGCCCCTTTGCAGCGAAGCTTTATTAAATTAAAAGATCTGACACTTCGCTCCTTTAAGGAGAAATGTTGTCTTTATGCCGCATCCGAAAATGCCCTGGATTTAAAAAATATGATAAACGGTTTTTCACTGCGTTTAACCCCGTAACGGAAAACGCACCCAAAGTCAAAAAAATACCACTTTTGCCATTTTAAGAAATAGAAAAATGTCTATAAAAAGTGATCAAAAAAGGTCCCAACGTCCTAAAAAATGAAAGCCAATTTAAAAAAAACTCATCCAAAATCGCAAACAACGACAACTCACCCATAGCCAAGTACACTAAAAGTTTTTGAACATGAAATGAAAAGTTTACAGGAGGTTTTAATCTTTTTAAACGATTAGAAACATATAAAACCACTTACAATTGGTATCCCCGTTGATCGTACTACCGACACCAAAAGAATAAAGTCTTGGGGCGCTACGTTAGAATCGTGTAAAATCCAACGCCAACAGAGGAGAACAGCAAATGCGGTTTTTTATCATTTTACTGCATTTCGCTATTTGATATTTTCCCGCTTCCCAGTAACGGCATGGAATATATAAATCCCTCACTTTGATGTAGCTCAATTGTTATGGCTAGAAAAAAAGCCCAAGCAGATCTCTGTACATGGAAAAATAAAAAGTTTACAGATTTTTGAAGGTGGTGAGTTGAAAATTAAAATGCACAAAAAACGAAAAAGGGGATGCGGGTAATGGGTTAAGGTGTAAAGAACCTGCAAAACACAAGTCGTGAACCAATCTGGACCTTCTGTTACGAATATTTGGAGGTGCCATCCACAGAGCAAAATGTGTGGAAAATGGGCTGCCCCATTAAAAACAACAAGTGTGGGTCTACAGTGGGAGTGTGTTCATTAGGAAATAGATATACTGGTTGGCTTAATCCCACACCTATTAGATCATACTTGGTTTGAAGGGGGTGCTTTACAAGGGTTAGCAAAAAGGAGGCATGTGTTCAATTAACACCTTGAAAACGTATTTGCATACTTCCCCGAATGCCCCAGGGGGCATCTATGGATATGGCTTAAGTCTCCACACGCCTTTCAGGTGGCCTTAATGGTACTCTCTCCATAAGGAGAAACACCTACTGTGGACCATAAAACAACAAACAAACAGGCAAAATGTTTTCAGGAACAATTTTAGTTACTGATTGTTAATTGTAAATATCTTAAGCGATACAGTAAATATATTAAGATACTGTGCCCTGTCACCGTGTGGTTGTTTTCGTAATCAAAACAGAATGCCAAAAATATTGAGAAGAAAGGACTTAAACTTTGTCTTAAAGATGAAGAATCCAGATTAGGATCAAAAGAACAAAGACCCTAACTGTGTGGGAAGGTTCATCGCTGTCATTGTTTTTGCTGTGAGTCGTGACGAAAATGAAGTGGCTCAAATCAAAACTGTTTCTAAAAAGGAAAAAAAAAAAAATTATGATTGGATGAACCCAGGATAAAAAACAGGAAAATTAATAATTTTAAAACAATGTATACGCACTTTCGTGCTTAGTTTCTTCTTTCTGTCCCACTAATAACCAGTCGTTGTCTGATTAATGGGTGGCCCTCGAAGAAGCTCTTGTAGGTTAATGATAATGAATTTTTTCTCCTAACAGGGGTATATGTGTTATCCTTACTGGGGTAGGGGGGTACATTCTGTGTACCTGGCCCTGGGGACTCTGAGTGGGCCTTTCTTGTAAATCTGTTGACTTCTTTGGTGACCAGACAATTGCAAAGCACTCACTGGACCACTGAGCCCTTTTTAGTAGGAGACCACCAGCTCTCGATCAGTTCTTAATAGACCTGAGTCTTGGATGGCGCTCCTTGTCACAGTCGGCTTCTGCCCTTCAAAGCCTCCGAGAGGAGGTTCTGCCTCGCAATTGTTTCTGCATTCAATGGAGCCTTTTAGATGGGAGGTTTTAACGTCACCATCGGCTCTTATTTTGCGATGGAATTCTCCTGGGTGTTACTGAAGCCCGGGAAAACAGGAGTGGAGTCAATTGTGGCTGATAAGAGCTAGGTGTGACCAATAAGTCGAGGAAGGCCCCTTTGTCAGGATTCTGAATAGCGTCGGACGTAAATAATAGTTTATTTTCACAACATGGCTCCCTTCAGTTGTGTATGTGTTGCGCACCCGGATAAAAACCTATGTGCCTGGGTCAGTCTCCTATTCTTCACACTCATTCTAATCCCTCAACCCCTCCCCACGTCTTGGTCATGTGTATTTAAGAGGCAGGGGAGGGATGGGGATTCTATAAAGTAGAGGAAGAATTGGAAAGTAGGAGACAGAACAGGCGGGCTGCAGGCCGAGGGCCACCGCATACTTCTGTTCGGTCAGCAGCTAAAAAAGATCATTCCTGCTGACCGATCACTTTTAGTTAACACGCAGGAAATCTTAGGAATCATAGAGCGCTAGCTATGGTTGTAAGTCAGTCCCAATGGTCAGTAAACAGTACTCTGAACATCAATAGGTCACGGACCGTCTACAGCAGTTCTAAACTCTCCTACTACCCTCTTAAATACCCTGTTTCACGAACCATATATTTTTTATTTTATTTATACTTTCTAGTGGGCAACAATTTTCTATTTGTTCAGTTTGTACAGGGAAGTGGAAATACCAACTTGGGGAATTGCTAAAAAAACAAACAAAAAAAACAACACATAAAAAAAAAAAAAAAAACGCCAGGCCCAATTCTGTGCTTTGTATCTACATCTTTCCATGTGAGCTACAAAGAAAACACCCCTTTAGAATGGGGCTGGCTGGATGATCATTAAGAGAGTACATTTGTATAGGTTGAGTAAGGTTTTAATTCAAAAAAAATCAAAAGTCTTTTGTCCCCACCCCCCCCAAAATTCTCTGAGGCTGCAGCATGGGGCATTACATTACTGGGTGAGGCTGCAGCATGAGGCATTCCATTACTGGGTGAGGCTGCAGCATGGGACATTACTGGGTGAGGCTGCAGCATGGGGCATTACATTACTGGGTGAGGCTGCAGCATGGGGCATTACTGAGGCTGCAGCATGGGGCATTCCATTACTGGGTGAGGCTGCAGCATGAGGCATTCCATTACTGGGTGAGGCTGCAGCATGGGACATTACTGGGTGAGGCTGCTGCATGGGGCATTACATTACTGGGTGAGGCTGCAGCATGGGGCATTACGCATGGGGCATTACATTACTGGGTGAGGCTGCAGCATGGGGCATTACATTACTGGGTGAGGCTGCAGCATGGGGCATTACATTACTGAGTGAGGCTGCTGCATGGGGCATTAC